>JABMBV010075268.1:0-12889 GCA_018906735.1 Mesochorus sp. PSUC_FEM 10030011 | reverse complement strand
AAAAAAAATCAACGTTTTTGTTTGAACAGGGACTTTTTTTATTAATTTCAACAAAATAATGTTTTTTCTTAGTTCACACAGAAGGTATACTCATAAACTACAAAAAAGATTTCTATATATTCTTGTTTCAGATGGTTCTATGAGGCGGTATCGTGTACGCCGTGGAGGAGAAAATATTTCGGATACTCCAGCTAAATCCGATATAATCCGTCGCCGAATTAATAAAATCGAATAAAAAAATTTGTATATATACCTATAGATATACACAATAAACAGATGAAAATTTAAAACGATCCGTGCTGTACCTTTTGTTTGAAAAAAAATCATGAAAAAGTGCTTGATTTTGGCCTTCTAATGTAGGCGGTCCCCTTAATTAGCCTTTGATATATTTTATTATAAAAGTAATGTAGGAATAATTTACATTCTCTTGTAGCCGAAAAATTCAAGTTTAATAGTCTGTGTACAGATTACATATGCGACTATTATTCGTATACCTTATCATCGATATTAACTAATAATACATACATACATACATTTATAATGTTCAAGAAATACCATGATTCACCACAACTATATTATTAATATTTATTCCTCCATAATCTTGAATACGTTTTATACAAAATTTATATAATCTTTTCAGAATTATGGGTTTCATATTTGATTTTATATACAATATCGTATGCAATGATGTAATGAACAATTCAATTTGTAAATAGTAATCGAAATTTGAAATAAATATGATATGTTTGTCTGGTATGAATTGAAATAAAATATTGGAAGAAAATAAAATATTGGTATATGGGGATTCGAGTTTTAATAAAATTGTATTGATTAGATGAAGAGAAATATCGCAGTAAATTTTCACTATTCTGTATGCTAATTTTCTTGGAGGTTAATTCTGTTTTTCATTTTCGCTCTTGTCGTGAGACCTTCCGGAGTGTACTGTCTTTTTCTGTAATCGGCCCAACCATTACTATTCATTAGGATTTTTCCAACTATGTATCTTACTTAAGTCTCGTTTCACCTTCTTTTTTTTACATTGTTGTTCTCTGTTATTCTATGTTTGTTTTATTTTTATTTTTTTCTCTGTACCTTTCCGTTCGTTTTCAGCCTTTTGTATATACTAGTAGCCGCATCCGACACCGCATTACCGAGGAAAAGCGGATTTATCGTGGCGGTTCTGTACTTAATTGAATACTCTCTCTCTCTCTCTCTCTCTCTTTCCCACGTTTTGTTTCTTTGTCTTTTGTATTTCTTTTATTTTCGGCACTTTACGAAAAAAATGAGAAAAAGATGAAGGCATAGATACTATAGGAGGTGAAACAATGTTGAAATCTATAAGGCAAGAGGTAAGATTTTGTCCTACATTTGTGCAATGTAGCCAGATGTGTCGTGTTTAGTTTGTTGCTACTTGAACTGAAGGCTGTTGGATTTCTAATCTAAAATTAACTACCAACAATCGATCCATGTTTTACTACCGTTGAAAAAAAAAGGAATCGGTTCATCGCAATACAGATAAGATTCGATGATTTGATTACGAGGCTAGAAGCAATCATTGTACAGTTTCATTTTTATTTTTTTATTTAAAAAATTGTAAGAAGCTTCCGCGCTGTTTCTCCTTCGATAAAGCAATTCAGCGTATTCTCAAGCTCACTTAACAAAACAACCGTTATATAAAAACACACAAACACACACACACACGTACATAGTCACTGTTTAGTCGTGATTTTTTATCAAGAAAATCATTTGAAAAATCAATAATATTAAATTAATAAATAAATAAATTGACACAATAGTTTGTTTGGGAAAAAGCCTTTAAGGCATAAAAAACCCAATTTATTTTGTTATAAACAAACAAGAGAAATGGAAAGAACAATTAAACAATTAAGAGGTATGAATGACGTAATGTGTAATGTGTGAATGAAGAAGAACTGGTGGGAGGAGAACGCTCGACTCCAACAAGAAATTCAGGACTCCTATGGACGGGCTCGTCAGCTCCGTCGCGTTATTGAGAGCCAGGCTCGATCAATGGATTGATTGGCCAGATCAATCGCTTTTAATTTTATGTTTTTTTGAGATACGTTGAACACTTTTTTTATATTTTTTATTCTGATTATACGTGTATGCACGATCAATGTTTTGGGAAGACTGACTCCTCTTTTTTTGTTGCTACACAAGTCTTCTTTTATTTTTCAAGGAAGACTTGTGAATTATAAACTGAGTATTCTTTTTTTTTTATATATCGTGAGATTTTTTCATATATATCTGACGGAACAGTCACAAAAGTATTTGTTGTATAGAGAAAAAGCAGGAGGTGGCTATGTCCGAAAAAGAATACGGAAGAACCGAAGTGAGCAAGTTTGTTCGTGGGTGAGTCATTGCTCTTCCAGATGACTCTGCTGTACACGAATAATATATATATATATGGATATAATAGTGACACACAGTACTGTTACAACAAACGATCGGAGAAAATCCGATCGGTCTCATGGCTGCTGGGTCCATTACGATAAGTTCGTTCAATCAATGTCCCGGATCAACGCACCGCGCCAACGGTTCATTGAACAGAAGAGAAAAGAAATGTGAAAATGAAGAGTGTGAGAGGCACAAAGTTGAAACCAGCATAGAAAAAAAGAAGAAGAGAAAGGAGAACACCTATATAAATCCTGGAGCCTTTTTCTTTCTGGCCGATCGGTATTGCAAGCCCGTATATAGATACTCTACTTTTCCATCACTATCTCATTGTCCACTTCTTCCCTTTCGTCTGTCCAGGTTTGCTCCTGAGATCACATTCTACTGTGCAAAGACTTGTTGCCCCTCTCTTTCTCTCTATCTCTTTATCTTTATATATATATATATATGTACCTAACTCTCGCTTCAATTAACGTCGGGGCTCGGAGGCTGGGATATCTGCTCGTCTGGCATCATTTCAGCTTGGGAAGGAGTTGACAAATCGGCCAATCAGTCGCTACGATGAAGTCCTTCATCTTATCGTCCTGGTTCTTCTCGTTTCCATCCCTCTGTGGAGCTATCCCGATTTTCTCACATGCTTTGAAATCCTTCTGAGACTTTAGGGTGAAAAAAGTGTGGTGGGTGGCGATGGAACTCACCATCACTATAGTAATGTTTAGTTCTTACCCATATTTTTCCTATACATGTGTACGTCTAGTTTGTGAACCACAGTAATAGTCGAAGGTTTCCCAGGATCACTTGAGAGTTTGCGGTTCTGGAGAAGGCATTCATTTGCGCATGAACGTAAAATTCATAATATACGCGCGATTGGTTATACCCAAAAGTTTCACGAACAATCACCCTGGAAAAATCATTCGGTCGATTAACCTCGAGCGAGTGTCAGAGAAATATTCGATACCAAATTTTCCACTGATTACGAATTCACCCGAATTCGTTTCAAGAGCTCAATGGTTCCGCATAATAATTGAATAAAAATTGATTTTTTTTTCTTCGAAAATATTAGCGCTACATCATAGAGAGCGGTTTTTTTTTATTATAATTAGTACGAAAAAAATAAGTTTCATAAGTTGTTAATATATATTTACGACTCTTAACGCAAGAAGTTTACCATACAACATATTTTTCTTTTCAATTTTCAAAAGATCGCGTTTGCATGGGGATAGGTATTATAATTTTTTTCTTTTCAGTTGTTGAGGGCCCATTTAACGGCAAAATTTTCACTTTCAGAAAAATAAGAAAGATGGTCTTAACGTTAAAGAGTTTGAAAAAGGATGGAAAGAGGCCTAAGAAAAGGGCCATGATTAAAAGATGGTCGAGGGCGAAGTATTCGCCGAGAAAAGCTGCAGATCACAGAAGAGAAAGAAGATGAGGCTTATATTTTTCCTCAACTTTCGTTCAGAAGTTGCACAAGGCTGGTTAGGGTTTTTCGTGGATATAACTCGCACAGGAATATTTTCGTCTCTTTGTGGTATAAGTTTGGTGAAGTCTTGCCGAGGACAGACAGGACGGATTACTTTGGAACTACGATGGCGGTATGACATAACCTTCTCCATCATTCCTGAAAGTCTTGAAAACCGTATCTCTATGGCGGTCTAAAGCTCTCAATTTTTTTTTTCTCAACAAATAAAATGTTTTTATTTTTTATTTTTACATTTGGCCAGAACTTTGAAGAAACTATTGCCATTGAGTGCATCAACGGAAGTAAGAATCATATTATTTAACTTAAAAAGATAAACATATTTATACTTGTCTAGCATATTGGTCGTAAGAATGTGTCAAGAGGTTCGATAAGGATGAAGGGGATTTGAGACGGTCGGTGAAAAAGATAAGTCACATAAAACTTGTGTACCGGACACGTACTTTATTGCTTGCTACCATTTTTATTACAGCGTAAATCATATTCGGTATGAGTCGTGCGATTTTGCTGAACATTATATCACCTGCTGCGAGGAAAACACATACCTCACACAGACCAAACGAGTGGAAAAGAGCAAGAAATATACATAGATACGTGTGTGGTATAAGAAAAACGATATTTCTACTGACAACTGTATTTTACGTCACCTAATTCTTTCCTTTTTTTTATGATTACTTTATCATATACCCTTTCGAATTTCTATACTATATCTTTTTCTTTTTTTCATTACAATTAGCCATCTTTTTCAGAGCGTTGACTCCAGTTATATTTTCCAAATGTCCAATTATGTACATCATAATTGTTGTGATTACGGAAAGGGGAAATAGATGTATAATAAAAAAAAAAGTAAAAGACCTAGTAAAAACGAAAAGAGAATATGAAAAAATAGTGCCCCACGATGGGTCTTATGATCTTTCAACAATATTTAACGACCGCACCGTTGTATTTGTACGCCTCACTTTGTCCAAACTTCCAAAGCCCTACTCCATGCGATCGTTTATCGGTAATTAATGAAACATCACGAGCAAAAAAACAAAAACGCCATATATTGCTGTAATATAACGTGTGTTACGTAAAAAGTGTAGAGCTTCTCTTCGGTAATGGTATCGGTAAGATCGTTGCAGTGTGATGTCTCTCCTGGTACTCGTTGTGCAATATTCTCGGGAAATCCAGGAATAGTATGCTCCTTTCCAACCCCAACCTATGCTGTTCCCTGAAGACTCTGCGGAACTAAAGGATTCTCGGTGACCAGCACGAGCCATATCTATAGTACACGTAACTCGAGCAAAATCGTATGTTCGAGATTCTTTCGTGGCTAAAGCACGCCCGCCTTCTTGCTACTATGGGAGAGCTCGTAAATCGGCGTCACGAGCGAAGATAGCGATGGTGGTTAGATGGAAAGCTCGTATTGCACGATAAAGCCGTTTAAAGATCGAATCGCTTTTTTTTTACAATGTTTTTCGCTTCCTTCGGTTTGCCTATATACATCGTGAAGTTGTGACTTTCTTGGCAATTTTTGCAAACTTCGTGCAATCTCTAAATATAGATCTGCAGAACTTCGACTTCGTTGACAACAGTTCATGCTAAATACCGATGTCTAACGATCACTGTTAATACTCAGTAATTACGACTCTTAAATTTGTGGCTTTTTGTGCGAGGTCACATTTTTCTTTTACTTTTAGTTCGTAATATATGAAATCTTGATGAATGGGTAAGTCGAAGACTTTGTCACGACAGAGAGTAAAAAAAAGGATGAAGTACAATAAGGTTTGTAAATTACGCGGTGATGAAAAGATAAGAGTATAAGTGAGGAGCTTAGTATTGTGAGTTATCACTGTACAAGTTGCATATGTACGAGTTATCACTGTACAGTACAGATAAACCTGTACCTACTTAATAGTTGTGTAACACTGTTCGCACCTGAGAAACTTGAATGCCTTCTTACGAAGGATTTTCCAAATTTTATGATATCGTAAATATAGGAGAAGGAGATAAAGACAGAAAGTGGGTTGAGCTGTAGAGGAAGGAGAATTTGCGATACAAAGTGAAGAGGACTTCGTGGTATAAGCATCGCTATGCAATCTCCTAGTATTCTCTTTAGTGCTGCATGCTAACATTGAAGTAGAACTTTTTGGATTCCTGAATAGTACGGCTTAACTCTCATCTCGAAACCTAATGAATTTGAACAATAAAATTAAATGGATGTAAGTACCTGGTCAATATATGTTTACCAACCAAACTAATATACCTAAGTACGATATCTGACGCTAAAATTTGATGAATTTCTAGTGATATTTGTTCTCTGCCAAATGATTATATAGTTATAGGTGTTTATAGAAAGCAACTGACAAATATGGCTATGGTAAATAACTGTGAAAACGTAGTTCAATTATAAAGTGACTATATATTTTTAAGCTACATCTCTAACTTAATTTCAACTGATGAGATATACAAAAAAAAAGATACCACTACAACAGCATGAGCAAAAGCTGTAAACGCCACAAGCTCGAGCATTCGAACTCTCCAGAATGGTCATAAAATCATCATACTACCACCATATCACCTTTACCAGCCAGACGAGCTACCCTCGACTTTTTAATAGAGCTACTCAAAGGGGGAGCAAGAGAGGGTAGTGTGGAATAAATGAGAGTGGGGTGACGTGAGTGTGTCGCTGCGGAGGTTTGGCTCTAACTTGTAAACTATGAGACTCGGTATTTTATACAGCTAATGTGATAGTGAAACTAACGCCAGCATCCTCTGTTTCTGTACTCTTAATTCGTGGCGGTTTTTTTTCCTTTCGTATACCCATCTATTTTATTTTCTTTCGATAATTGCTCTCTCACTTCTTTTCCAAATAGTTAACTCTTTCACATATATTTTTTCCGTACTAGGCATCATTCCCACCATTTTTTTCCGTCGCTAAACCTTTTTTTCCGCTTTTCCATACAACTATTTTTCCTGCATAAACAGCAAGTTATTAACCGTCACTGTAGCACCCGATCGTATCTGCCCTTATCTTCTTGCGCGCTGCTGCTCTCTTTACTTTTTTTTCTCTTTAAACTGCTGGTGCATAAAGGAAAAAACCACATTGCCGTTAGAAAGCCTCAACTAAAATATATTCATGTCAAGGCATACAAATATCTGCACCATGTGTAACGTAAATACATTTTGACTGGCTCATTTTTTTAAGTGTGAGAGCTATCGACTTTATAACGTGTTGTACATATGAACTAAAAATATGTTTGATAATTGTTGCGCTCATTAGCGGTGAATCATTTCCATCGATTGGTTTAGAAGAGTATATACGCAATACCCCAAAAAAATTTTTCATAATTTTCGTTTTTGACATTAAAAATTTCTTCTCTCACCGATCAATATGAGTCATAAGTTCTTAAAGATAATCGTGCTTTGAGAAATATTAAGGCTTTTTTTTATTTGTGAAAAGTTTTAAGAAAGCATTAGCTCGATTCAGTAGAAAAAGAAATGGAATTTTCAAAGTTTGTAGTATCGTCTCGACACGTTTTGAGAGGATTTTTCAGGATAATATCTCCAGCTTTTATCACTTTCGAGGCTTTTATATGTAGCGAAGAAGAGCGAATATTTACTTTAATTGAAAAGTATTTATCTACATTTTGTATGCGAATAAAATACATATATATATATATGAAAAATATGAAACAAAGACTAGTTGCAGTGTTTTCATTTATTCTTTCGCAAATTTTCTCTTACGAAAATTCGAAAAGACCGCAAAATAATTGCATCGCACGTAGCGATACAACATTTTGTTCTCTCTTTAATGCTCGACCGAATATCACGTTCACAAATGGAAAGGCAGAGAAATAGAGGTGAAAATTATTCAGTGAGATAAGAGCTGGAATACGGGAGTATAGGATAGCGTGTGCCAGCGGAGAAAATAATATAAGTGCTGGTGTGAGAAAACCGACGATCATAACGTCGTTCTCACTGGGTAGGTAATCGCTTCTTCATGATGGTGAAACAATGCGGTGTTTGTCGTGCTACCCAGCAAGATCGAATTTCTCATACTGATGATGTTGCATCTCACTCCATTTCATCCCTTAGACATTATAATCGTTCGACAACGAGATATTTAAGTGCGACGTACAGTGTTTCAAAATTCTAATGATATTCAAGAAAACCAAGAGTGAAGTCCATTTGATTATAAGTATAAAAAGAAAGAAAAAAAAGGTATGTTAGTAAAAGAAAATGAACCTAACCCTGATGACGGAAAATATATATTAAATTTTTTTTATACGGAATAATATTCTACTTAGTGTGTTCCCATAATCACAATAATGTTTAAACATATAATTATACAGTTATTAAAATCTGCTCACTCATTTATCCATAAATTCGATTACATTTATGGTTTCATGCTTTCGAATATAATGACACGAAGTCAGCCATGAACAGCATGTCGACATCATCATGTTGAGCAAAATTGAGAACGCTTGGATTATACGTCCTTGGCCTAATTTGTTCATCAGCGTTTTATTTACACGCATATAAGCAACGTTTTATGAAAGTAAAAATTCACTCGTGCGGCATCGAATTTGCAAAACGCTGCATTACGTTTTTTTTTTTTTTTTGTTTTAAATATATATATTTTTCCCCCCAAGGACTTGACATCTTAAGCTGGTAATGCCAGTCAAGATTGCATCGTGCAAGGGTACTACATGATTTCCCCAGCTTATGCTGGAATATATAATACCATGTACGCGCTACATATATGTCCAAGCACTTGAGGGTAGTTCTTGATTTCGTTGAGTCGCGTGCCGGGCTCAACTCTCGGAGTATGCTCTTGATCGCGACACACACGTTACCTAGTCTTTGTGACTATGGAATATACATACCTACGCATATCGCAAAAGCATGAGCAAAGTGTATCTTCCAACGTCTTCGTCCTTTGTGAGAGATCAAGCAAGACAGCGAGGGATGTTATATTCAACGCTGCGGCATCGCTATGTCGTCTTTGTACCTCTCGCCTCGTAATTTATTCCATCTTAGTCGCGGTTCGAGTTCTGATTTTCAATTTGTGCCTTGAGCGAAAATCTCACTGTACTACATCAAACTTGCGCTGTCATATATATGTGTGTGTGTGTGTGTGTATGTATATATATATATATATTGAAGGTGAATTAAGGAAGGAGAAGAAGAAGAGGTGAATTAATTATATAATATAGGTACAAGTATCTCGATACTGCGATAGGCGGAAGGTTGTACACATTCAAGGTATGGAAAAGCCTTCTAGCCCCTCTTTCGAATAAGTTGGCAAAAAGGGAAGACGAAAGCTCGTCGCAAAGTAGGAATTTGTCTCGCATGTACGCTTTCTCCTCTCAATCGGGAGGAATATTCGCCCTCTCGGTTGCTTTAGCACCATCTACATGTAAATCTAATATACCCTTTACTCCTCAACCTCACAGTGCAAATTTACCATATATGCATGTGTGTGTATATGCAGTATATTCTATAAGTACAGCTCGTGGAAAATAGTCGGGGTCGTGCAGAATATCAAGTGGATAAAACGCCAAAGGGGAGAGGGGATGGAATTCACTCATGTCTGATACTCTTGTCGTATCTCTCTTTCTCTCTCTCTCTCTCTCTTTCTCTTTTTTTTGTGCTCTTATTTATTATCGCTGAATCTTGGAAAAAGATACATATATCCCGATAACAAGAAGCGCGTCCGTTATATCGTATGTTTTATAGTCGTCTTAGAGGGTGCGTCAAGTCTTGTCAATCCAGAGAAGTGATTCTTTCTCTCTCTTTCTCACTGTCCTGTGGTTTATCGAACGATACTATAAGGATCTCTATGAAACAAAGTGTATAAAATATCAATGCTTGTACAGCTCAAAGCTTCTCATGTAACCCTTGAGCTGCAATCCCATACTCCTGATGTAAAGTATAGATCTTAACGATGTTGGTTATACTTGATTGAAATATGTGAAAATGATTTACGAAGATATTTCATAATTCTTGTTCAACATTAATATAATTTGTGTGTCATATATAGTAATTTGATAATATAGAGGTTATACTCGATCGAGATACGTAAAAATGATTAACGAAAGATGTATCATGCTGATATAATAATAACACAATTCGTATTCCATTTGATATTTTGATGTTCAACTAATTGTAAAATTCACTTTATTTTATATTCAATTATGGTATCAATTTATAAGTTTAAAATATATTATATATGGACGCGTCAATTATACGGCCTTGTACAGTATTCCCGTCTCTTACATCCGATGAGATCCTTTGTACACCTCACTGCACAATTTTCTTATGCGTCGGGAATGTAACAATTTTCATAATCTGATAAAGGCTATGAATACTAATTTAACCTGAGAAGATTCATAAAACAAAGAAGAATTTAAAAAATGACTAAAAAAACAATCTTTTTTTTTTTACAATTATATGGTGTCCCAATTTTCAAAGTTGTAGAAAAAAGTAGGTGGAAAAGAGAATGTTTAATCGAAATTTTCATTTTAATCTTGACTAAGATTTTTGATAATTTTATTCTTGTTTTTTCCTTTAAAAATATAATTACTAAAAGAGAAACACCTAAAATTAATTTATTTTTCTGTACTGTAATTTTTTCCCGTATTCTCACTTATCTTATATAATGAACCTTTTTTAAATTTGAAGATTTTTTTTTCTTTCCTACATTTCTAAGCATTTTCTTTATTTTTATACTATTTTTATAATCACATATTCTTTATAAATATTCCTTAATTTTTCGAAAATTCCAATTTAAAACCCCTATACTCTAGCTAACAATTTCATCTCAAATCATATACTTCTTGAATTTTCATTTCCAACTGTTTATAGAAAATTTTTTAATCTTAAAACTTTCAATCTTATATCCAACTTTCTTTAGTCACTAATATTCAAACTTCTGAATATAAAATATATAAACTGCCCTTAGATTTTCGATAAGTCCATGCGTTTTTTTAGTAATATCGAGTTGAGGTTTGATATTTTGACAGTTGGTCGAAATTTTATGCAGAGATACGCGGTGTAACGCCGTTTAAAAATCACTTTTTAATACGTGGTGGCAAGACGTTATGTTATACGCAAGGGGAAATTGCATGAGGAGGGGGGGTACGCCGTCGACAGAGGGGAGACCCGGGTGGCCTTTGCAGGTTCCGAACGCTGGGTCTCTGAAGACCTCTGTCGAGGCAAAGGAAGAGGGGGATAGGGGGGAACGTGTTACGTTCGATTGAGCTCTGATAAGAGCTGATTGCGAGGTCCTGAAAAGGACGGGTTGTTTAAAGCGGTTCCCGAGATTGGGATAGGCCCGCTGCTGGTGTTGCCGATGCTGCCGCCGCGGATGCTGATCATGATCTCGCTCGGTTGATTTGGCGTCGGGAGTAAGTCCTGGCTTCTTCCATCGGACCGGGGTATTCGGGAGAGCAAATATATATAAAAGGCGAATTATAAGTTTTAAAGAAATATTTTATTAAGAGAGCGTTAGGGGGGTGGGGAGGTGGAGGACCTGTTCGGCTCGCTCCTGGTCGACGAGTGACTTGAAAGACCGCGGAAGGCCTCCTTATATAGTCGGCGGTGAGTGGAGGCGCGCGCGCTGAGTGGAGGGCAGTCGCGGAGTGGGGGTACATGTGTGGCGCGGATTGGTGCGCTGGTGGGAGAAAAATAATAACGCCATATATAGATATATTCGCGGGTTAACTTTCGTGTGGCTGATTGATTGGAGTATCGATGGACCAATGGGAACTCGACTCTTTGGGTAAGTATAATTCTTAAGTGGTAAGTAGCTTAATAGTATTAATTAATAAGATAATTATTATATTGTTTTTTAGAGGGGGGCATGGGGTATGTTTTAGTTTGTAGTTATTGTTAATATGTTTTTTTATCTCTTTTCAGGTGAAGATGGAGCGGATTATTAATGGCGTACAACAGTTACACCACGTCTCTAAATATATATTTATGTAAATAAAAATAAAAAAAATGTTAAATAACAAGGTGTATGATTAATTACGCAAAAAGAAATTAATGTGTAATTCCATCATTTATCACGAAATAAAAGTATGAAGAATTAAATATTACAAAATATATGTTTTATGCAGTTGAGAATATAACAAATTTCAATTCTCAATAAATGAGATCGATAGGTGAAGAAAACTGCTTTTTTAAACGTTTTTAAAGGTAAGATAATAGGCCATACAGACGTTGAAAAGATAATTAGACACCCTGAAACAAGATATCGTTTACGCATGAGAGGATTAGCATGGCGAGAATTTGCTATATATCTGTATGGGTAAGTCACACCCTTGTGCTATGAAATGATGATACCACTTTGGTAACTCCAATTTCTCCATGTATCCCTTCTGGGTTTATGGTATATAAGGCTCTTTTGCGTTACCTCAATACTATATGCATACCCTGCATTCTAACAAATGAAATGAATGAATAAACCAGCATAGATATTAGTTTGTAGTTACGACAAAATATAATAAAAAGTAAAAATCATTTACTGGATTATCTATTCATTTCCTAAATTTTTCTTTTAAAGATTTATCTTGATTCTATTAATTTTGTAAATATTTTTTGGATGTAAAACTAATATTAAGTAATACGATGATTTAATATGCAGAGTCGAGAGAACTAGAAATGAGATTTGTGGTCGAAATGGTTCAGATTACACGGGTTTGCTGTTACTCATCACTTCGACCAAATGAATTAACGCTACGACGTTACAGCTCTGATCCCAACTTGGAGCGTCTAGTTGAAGCTCTATCGTGTTTGGACTACAGGATAAGCCCTACTAAAATGAAAACTTTCGGAAAAATCTGTCCGTAGCAATTACATACCGATGTCATTTGCAGTTCTGTACAGTTCAATAGTTTGCATACAATTTTGTTACATCCTGAGGTTTGGTCTTGGGGTTAAATGGCACACCATAAGAAAAACTACACACTTTACAACTTTATTTAAATTAAAAAATTAATAATTTTATTA
>JABMBV010075158.1:0-12901 GCA_018906735.1 Mesochorus sp. PSUC_FEM 10030011 | reverse complement strand
AAATTATGTTTTAGAATTATTATTTTAATTTTATTTACTTCATCGTTGTATAACCAAGCTATAATAATTTTAATAATAATATATTTTACATAAGATCCATATATAATGCATTATATTCAACCTAATCTGAATTGTACTTAATATCAAAGATACATATATGTTTGTATCTGTGATTTTTTTTGTATCCGCACTACGAACCCGCACATTTCGAAAGCACACGCGAGAGAGCAGCTCTCTTGTTTTTTCATTCATGTGTATATTAACTTATGATATACACCGTGTGACCGCAGTCACGCAAAATCAAACTGTGCGGCGAGACACATCGAGCCACCTGCTGCTGTTGCTGCCACTTCGTAATTTATTTATAACGCCTGCTTCAATTGCTATTGATGTTATCATTAATTTTTATGGTACAACCAATCGGCAGAAAAGACCACGATGGCTGTGTTGTATTTCCAGGTGTATTAGACAGAGGATGAATAAAAAAAAAAAATATATATATATATGTGTATGTATGAGTTTGATCGAGGCAGAACGATTTGGAGATTGTATCGAAGACAAATCGCAACAAATCGCCGGGCAGTTGTTGGGCGAAACAAAAAAAAAATGGCAAAAGTTTATTCCACACTGTACGAATAATAATCGAATCATATTCGGATTCATATCTCACATTAATGCGATATACTTTGTATAATTCGTGTATTTTTCATATACGAAGCGAAAAATCAATTACGTATCGTTCGAACGTCGATTAGTGGTTTCTCAAAGAATAATTGGAACGCGCGTTCTCGTGTGGTGAACACGCAATGCGCAACGACTCGAAAGTTGCTTAGTAATGTCTGTAATTTAATCTTTTCTACACCTATATCGTCCCTATGTATATATATACATATATATATATGTGTTTGTCATTTTAGAGGCGTTGAAAATCCACGGTCTATATCGCCATCGACTCTATATGGCAAATTACGATAATGGGAAAGGGTGCAGGAGCTCGCGGAGTGTTCGCAGATTTAAATTAAAGATATATAGACAAATTGGGGGATTCGAGACTATCGAGCCATTTCTTTTTTAACACGGAATCGATGGAATGGATTTGCAACAACACTATTCAATAATAATCCATTTAATATTTATATTTACGAATTTTTAATGTTTTTTTTTTAATTATCTAATGATCTTAATACGTTATTGTATTTCTCAACAATATATGCAGTTTAATTACATTTTTTAAATTTTTATTTTCTCTTTTTGTTATTCAGTATGTATTGAAATATTAATTAATATGTGTTTACGTTCACTCTAATTGAATTTCGACGTTAATGAATTATAATGAATGTCCGTATTTTTTGTATATATATTTTTTTAATCTATACTCGATAAAAAAAGGAGGGAGGGGGAGGAGAGGATTTAAAAGTAAGAAACTAAGGAAGTTATGGTTTAAAATGGTAATTTCCCATAAGGTGGCTACAGAACGACATTTTTCCAGCGTGTCCATCTGTTTGTATGTATTGTATGGGTCTCGCAACAAATTTCGAGTGATTAAAGAGCCGTAAACCAAGGGAGGCCACTTAACACGGATATCCTCTTAAAAGAGCGTCAACACGTTGTTTTGTTCCTTTTTTTTCTTTCTTATCCGCCGATTTGAATAGAGCCGTGTGATTATATAGGCGAGGTGCGCACGAGTCTGTAGCGCGAGTGAGATGGACGCGTGGTCCAGAAGAAGAGAATCTTTTCTCGCTGCCTCGGGAGCTCATCTGCGTGACCGGACAAGAGAGAGAGAGAGAAAGAGAGAGAGGGGGAGGGAGGGAGGGACGGCGAGGGAGAAAGGCGAATGGTCTCGAAAAATTTGGCGCCGATAACAGAGTGCCTATATATACAAATCGCGCCGCACGCACGGTTCTCTCTCGCGAGAGATAGCAGGGAGCACGAGCGTTTTTCTGTTACGATTCGGCGAACGAGGAGAGGAGAAGAGGATAAAAGAAGTGAAATAAAATCGAGACGATGGATTTTTTTCTAAAAAGATGGTGGTGTGAAAGAAAGAACACACGAGAAGTATCGTAAATTGTGAAGAGAAAAAAAAAGGTGGAGGGACACACGAACTAAGATTTTTTGTTATTCAAACGCGATCGATCGATCGATCACCGCGCGATTGATCATTAAATATGTATGTATATATGCGGTGTCGGAACGGTTTTCATTGATCATCGCATGATTTCATGTTCGGCAAGTATCCAAGGATCATTATAGAATATTTGTATAATTGATTGTTTCAATGATCAAATATGTTTTCAATTATTTTCAATGCGGATAAAGAAAAAGCCGAGGACAATATAGTGAGGGCGGGATAAAAAAAATGGAGTTTCATCGTTCCACGATCTTCTTTGTCATATAAGGATATGAATTCCCCATTATAATTGTCTCGAGTACAATGTCAGTGACATATCGTGAATAGACGTCTTTTATGTAGCTGAGATAAGTGCTGGAGAAGAATCTCGGAGCTATACGAGGAAAATAATCGTTTATAAGAATTTTCTTACAGTCAACCTCTATTTTCACAAATTAAAAGACTTTTCCTTCTTGACGGGATACTCAAAGACGAGCTCTCGCTCTTTTGACGTTATTTTTTTTTTTTTTTCGTATTTGCTTGTATTATTTATTTATTTTTTTATCGCGGTTTAAGTCACGGGGGCAAGCGCGAAGACTTACGGTCAACGTTTTATACGTCGCGCGTTCAACCATTGCCATAAAACCCATGGAACCTCTCGTAACTATCCAGCAGGTTTTATCCACTGATTTATACACACCTCTCTCACTCTTATCTTCTTATTTATCGATCCACGAGCGTTCTCTTGTTGCTCTCCCTCTATATCGTTTTATTATTTTCTTTTTTCTTCTCGCGCGCGCGCGCGCGCGCGTTATACGCTCTGCTCAACGTCGCTCGGAGCGATCATTGTGCGCGCCATTTATCCGCTCTCGTACACTCTAAACTATAAGACACATGTTGAAAAGCGCTACATTGCTTGTAAATCTCGTAGGTGGTTAGTTGCATAATTTTCTTGTTAGATCGTGCGGCTCTACAATGAGACCCAACCCATGCCGAAGTCACGACGCTTAAGCAACTGAAGAAATTTATATAAATTAATTTAGCAAAATGTAACGTATTATTTACGAATGAACAACGAATAACAATTTTATAAAGTTCGTAAGAATTATCACAGCGATTATCACATTTAAGCGCTATTTAAATGTGACTATTAAATTTATAAACTTTAATTCTTAATTAATCTTTTCAATTGAAAATGTCCAATTTCTAAATATAAATATCAATAGATTATACATTCTATTAAAAATGTTGTCAAGTATTTTTGTGATCATTTGATTTGAAAGTGTATAGAGATTTTTTGAACGTACGATTTTTTTATCGCTTTATCAATTGATGATTTCCTTTCAAGTCATTACTTGATTACATTTCAATGAATATTTGAGACATTTAATATATTTTTTTAAAGTTAATTCTAAACATATTTTTTTGTCATAGGTACTATGCTGATGTTTCTTCATAAGAATATGGCAATTATTGAACTTTTTTAATACAACAATTTTTTATTATTTAGTCGGTAATGATAATCTACTTTTCAACATATTAGAGAACTAAAATAAAATTCTTTGATGGGGGAAAAAGAAATTATTAAGCGATAATTCATTTCAGTATGGATAAAGAGGATAAATAAAAATTAAAGAGTCAATGAAAGAAGAGAAAGGCGATGAGAAACAAAGTAAAAGGGAGAAGGAGAATGAGAAATAATATCGACATAAAAAGTAAAGGGGTGTCGCGCGCGAGTTCTTTTCTCGTGCTCTTTATGTCCGTTTCTCTCTCTCTTATTCCGTTCCCGTTTTTTCGTCTCCCTTTTTCCTTCGGGCCTTTTTCTCACACCATTACCATTGGGGTCCTAGAGTCTCAAGACGGACGTATACGGATAGAGACATTTAATTTGTGAACAAGACTCTCGTATCGCAACCAAACGCTTATAAATCGGCTACAGAGGCGTCGGTCGTCGTGAGATAAAACGACGAGGCACGAACGAGAAGTTTTTCTTTCAGGCTCTCGCAATAGTGTTCTATATAGTATACATATATATATATAATGCCTAAAAGCCAGAGGGACGTACGAGCTGTGATTATACAGAGCTAATAGCGACCATGTGGAGCCAAAGTTTTCAATATAAATGCGTGTATATATATGTGTTCGTGTACACAAAACTGTAAATGTGTATCGTATATATACGAATCGTTTTTTTCGAGGTTTCGAGACACGGGAATGTCCGAGAAATTAAGATATATCCAAAGGTAGTGTGAGTGTGTGTGTTTCGGTCTCTTCAGCAAGGGCCAAACTTTTAGCTGCACTAGGCTAAATTGTTACCAGCATTTTACCGGGCGGTCGAAACACGCGACAGGCCCAAAAGCGCCCCTTATCTCAACCCTTATCTTCCTCTCGTGCAACGAATTCAAAAACCTCTCGTTCACGATCTTTTCCCCGCAGAGAGAGAATGTGTATATACAAAAAAATAAAAAAAAAATCTATTATCGGATATACGAGGAATACACTTTAGCGTTTATCGTCATTTGTTTAAATGTAATAGCCCTCGAAAGTTTTGTTACGTCGTAATGAAAAATGGGCGAGAATCGAAGGAAAAAAAATTGACAAAATTCACACGCCGAAAAATGTCCGCGAACGGATTTCTTCTAAATGGATGCGCACACCCTCCAGATATGATACGGATATACTTTTTATAAACAGGCGCGTATGTGTGGCCAAAAAAAAATCCGCTAGCGCATGTGCGCGAATCACATTATGCGCGAGAGCTTATATATTATTATGGTATACGATAATATGAGCTGGAAACTCTCGTCGAGCAAATACCCGCGTCCGGTTATGTCTCATACGTGGGATCGTAACCGGATACCGACGATACTCGAAATGGTATTTTCCTGTCGTCGCCACTTTTACCCTTCTTCCATCTTATAACCGCACCACATCCGCTTATTCGTCGGCTCACTTCCAGTTCGATATATATATACATACATATATGAACGCTTATAGCCACACGATATCGCTCGAGGAGCGATTTGCTTGATTTTTATGAGAAAGTATCATCCCCCAAAACGTAGCGTGTGCATAAACGCGTATGCATGCTCTCTCGCCGCCTAACCGCGCCCGCCGATCGGGATTCCTTATCTGTTTGCATTTTTACGAGCATTTTAAAGGCTCATTAATCTCAGGCACTTTTAGCATCGGTTTTTTTTCCGTACGCCGTTTCTACTGGTTTGTTATAGTATTACGTAAGTAACGCAACCTCCGTTCCTTGATCTCTTATGTTAGCTTTGCGACGCTCCCACGTTTGCCTTATTTTTTATTTCCTTTTTTCAACGATAATTATCGTAAAAATTAACTTGATAATAATTATGTTGGAAATATTTGATTCCGTGACCGAGAATATATAGTATTCGTAATTAATGGAGGTCAAATACTATCGCGTTACATCCTCAAAATAAAATTTAAACATTATTACATTTTGCCAAAAATAAACTGTTGAATTGAGGAGTTTCTTTAGGTACATTGGAAATTAATATGGAAAATTTTTTTAAATTTTCTTGGAAATTTGGGCAAAGAAGGTCAACAATCCTTATTTTTTTTCAAAATTTTCAAAAAATGAATAACTTTTTTGGAAACGATGATAAAAATATGGAAATTACACACGTTTAACACACATTATTCATCTATAACCTCAAAAAATTTAGGAGTAAACGCCTGATTCATTGCGCAGAGATATTTCGATAAATTAAATGCCGAAATATTAACCACAAATTTCGATTTACATCATTTGTTTCATTTTTTAAACAAACAAAAGATAGGGACACAATAAATTCCCTATTCCCCCATCTCCCATTACAATCACTAAATAAACTTTTTAAAAAAATAAGATATAACTTTTTTTAAGCCGTTTATCAAGTGTCCATTCGATCGCAAAGTTTCCAATGATTACGAACAACACACGTGTGTCTCTATAGCGAAGCCTGCCCAAGAAAAAAGTCTTAACAATTTGTTCTGCACAAAAACCCTTCGACGCATATATATAACAATTCGAGCCTTGCCCCGCGCGCGTGATCAAAAAGAAAGTGAGTTTATCTAACGTTTCTCTGGCACGAGGTGCGAGCCAGAGTCGTGGTGATCGCGCTTCCATGGTATTCATGCGCGTATATCTGATGTGTCTGAAGGTGCAATAAATAAAAGAATGTGCGTGTGTGTAGGCAGGAGTCTCTGCGCTAGTCCCGTGTCCAATGCATATTCATACGACGATACATAACCCCGCGCGCTCGAGGGATCTACATATACACATACGTGTGCATATAAAGGCACATGGGTGATTCAGGGGGGGGTTGCGCGGGATACCCATATGCATTTTACTGTATACATATAGCCAACAAGCAGCGAGAGCTGATCTTAGATTAAGGTAAACGCCGGTTAAGTTAACGGCTAAACTCCATAAGTTGGGCTCGCATGCGCATCGCGGGGAACGCGCGACAGGCTGCTACGTCGACGTGAGCTCTATGGAAAGAGAACGGGAGGCCGCGGAGAGCGTCTCTTTCCCTCCCCCTCCTCCCACCCTACCTCCCTCCGGAATTACCGTGTATATCGCGAATGCAGACGCCGCCAGGCGCTGGCATATTATGCCAGGACACACACGTCCGTGTATGCACGACATACACGGCTATATCCACTGCTCGCTTCTGCGTACGCATCGACTAGAACGTTGAGTGTTAACCTGCGCGCGTTCAACGTTTCCGTACTCCACGCAAAGTAGACCCGTGTTACATTAAGTACGTTTTTTTTTTGTTGCAAGTAAATACATACGACCTGTGGATACCAAGTGGATAACCAGCAGTCAAAGGAGAGCAAAGCGTGTGTGTTTGCTGTCCCACACCTTTCACTCCCTTTGCGATTCATATACACATCCTCATCATGTGTGTGGGTGTATTGTATACTCGCGCATTCGATTGCTCGCGCTCATTCTGCAATGAGATCGGATCGCGCGTTTGTTATGCTAAGTGCTCATTAAGATTTTAATATATTTCACGACCGAGGGAGAGAGAAAGGGGAAGGGGAGAGGAGGGGGAGACAGCAAGATGTGAATAGGGTGCGAGGATCAGATCGTAGAAATTCGGCAGAGCAGAAGGTTTTCGAGATGAAAAGCAAATTTTAAACGTTTTTGTTTAAAGCTCGAGGTGCTCTTTCCTCTGGTGTGGGGTTAATTCGGAAATTGTTTTACAATGGGTATAGGTGTGTATTTTGGGAGCTCTATAAAGGCCCGAAGTTATCTCTTATAGCGATTATAAAGAGTCGCTGATCTCTCTCGGGTTACATCTAAAAGCAGCCATTAGAGTAATTTGCATAGGGGGAGAGGGGAAAGAGAGGGAAGGGAAGAAGAAAGGAATCGGTTGAAAAAAGTATAACTGCGTGGCTATAAAAGTCACACTTTTATCAATCGCTCCGTTGTTTCAGATTACGTTTTATCGAAAATTAGACATTTTTCCATTCACCGGTATTAATTATCAGGACGGAACTTGGTCGAATTAATTAAGAGTATATAACGTGTATATAGGATACATATAAAAGAGAATTTGTATAGTTAAAAAAAAAAAGAATTAGAAAAGATTGCGCGTGGCTCGTGTTCATATTATGATTATTAGTTGCTCTAGCGTATAACTCCCCCATTCGTGTATACATTATAACCATTACGAGTGTTTTTTTCTTCTCCTCTTCTTTCTTTTATTCTTTCGCGTTTTGTATATATATATATATAAGTATATCAAGAATGAAAAACGATAGTAGTGAGTGATTTTTCGACCGCTCGCACTTGACTCGTTACGCGATCGAGGCTTTGAGATATAGTTAACATATATCCGTGCCCGAACAATAATGGAAATAAAAGAGAGGTACATGGAATTAAGAAAAATGAGGGAAAAAAGAGAGAGAGACTTGAGGAGTGTGTGTGTGCGTGTTTGTGTGTGTAAAAAGGTGTTGTGTAGCGAGGCCGTTTTTTTCCGTAGCAATTAAGATAATATTTGCATTCGGGGTTGTGATTTCCTGCAGGTGTTTTAACGCTATATATGAAATACACATATACGCCCTAAGGTATACATGCAAGGGCCTCACTCGTTAGGATACGAGAAAGTGGCGTGTATGACACATCGACAACGAGAGAGGGTTTTTGTGCTGCCGGCCGCGGACAATACATGGAACTTTTTCCTCCACCCCGCCCGCGAGGTCCTTTTGTCCCTTCCGTCTTCCTCGCTCCGTTTCTCATTCGCCCTTTTAGCTTCTGGGCCTTCATATACATCGCTTTCTTTCTCCCTCGCTACAACCATCGCGGACGTTGTCTGCTGCTTCACCCCTCCCATAATACGTTCGTTCAAGGGGTGAGAATTAGTCCGGTGTGTGGGCTGGTGTGTGTCGCCCCGCTATTAGATCTTTCTCATACTGATAAAACTGTATAATGGACTTAATCGCTTTGCGCCTGGCCCTTTTGGCTAAATTTTCGTTATTTGTCATGGGTTACTGACCACTGTTGAGGGCAACCCTCGCGCCTATCGACACGATGAATCTTACGCTCGCCCGTTCTTCTCTGTTTTGTACTCTATACACGACACACTGCTGCGTGTATGTGTTTTCTTTTTTTTCAAGTTTCTTTTTTTTGACTCGATTATGAAATAAATGAAACTGAATGTATATTCTGTATATAAATCCTAAAAATTATCGCGAATTCTGCCCAAAAAAGAAAAGAGAGTAATTTTTAAGAGACACTTTTTAAGAGACTTTTCTCTCTGTGTACACTTTATTTTTTCATGAAAAATTTTTTTTTTAATGATTAAAAAACCTTTAATAAATTGTTATTCTTTTATTAAAAGTTCCTTTCTTTGCGTAAGTTGTATATGATCGTCCAACAAAACGAGCCTTCATGCGTCTTGCACCGGATCTTTTTTTCTTATCCTTAATTTCCACTGTTCTCACCTACGTTTCTTCTCTCTCTTTCTCTCTCTCTCTCTCTTTCTTCTCGCTGGTTTGCTTTAACGTGGTCGCTCATTAGCATTAGAAACAGCGGTAAACTCGAGAGGACTAGCTTACCGAGCTAACAGCGTGTAAAATAACCGCTAAGTTGTCAAGACAATGTATCGCCCAGCGAGTTGGTGGGTTTAGTGCATGTGTATATAGAGGTGGCGCGGTCGGACTCGGCGATTTCTCCCCAAGGAGGCAAAACTCCTCTTGTATGTTGAAGATCCACACACATACACATATATATAAACTTGCTTGTACTTTGAAAACAGGTTCAAAGCAGTTGCGGAGAGTCAAGTCCCTTCGTGAATTACTTCCTTCGTGGGGTGGCATTGTCTCTTGAGCGTACTTACGAGAACACACAACGTCTCTCGTCCGGTAACTTCCGTTTCTTGCGCCTGCTTTGCTCTTTCCACTCGTCTCTTATATTTTAAACGAGACAAAGTTGCAAAAACTATGAATTTTCGAGTGTATATAATTGTTTTTGAAATTTGTAAATACATAAATATATCCGCGAGACGTTTTTCTTATCAGCTCGTGCCAGGTTACATTGCGAGCAATATCTTTAGCGAACATAAATACGAATTCCCAAAATTACGTGTCTCTAAAACATCCCATGGGACTGACCCCTCGATTCGTTTCGTTATATTTCTTCCTTGTATTTTACAGTGTGTGCATGCGCGTTACATCGTTCGTCCTGTCGACTCTGCTTCTTAGTATACATATACAATATACACGCGCATATATATATATAATCAACGAGAGAATCGGCGTAACACGCGATCTTCTTGTTAGTAGCGTTATACGCCGTTAAAACCGACATAATGGTGGTATGAGCTCGACAATGCTGTATATACTACATGGCAGCAGGGAAGGGTGTTTCGAGAGGAAACAACGCGAGGAGGACGTTTATGACGACGACGACGACGACGACGCTGATTTCAACGAGAATCAAGAGCCTATTTTTTTTCACTCGTGCGACAATCTGCGTGGACTCTCTTTTACAATACGAATAACTACATATTACTGTAACGCTTTGAAAAAAAAAATCTGCTCATGCTGTTTAGTCCAAGTACAACGGATTCTGAATAAAATATTTTGTTCGAAATTTTTTTCGAATTTTTATCGAAATCCTTTTATACTAATTTATCTGTATAATTAATTGAGCATTAATTAAAAATTTTGTTCGAACCGTTTTTTCGACATTTTCTTTGTATTATTACATCACGAACTGTCTCCTGCGATGTTCGCTTGTAATTTATAAAGTACTGAGTTTGAGAGATTCGTGGATGGAGAACGCCATTATGTGCGTTCATGTGTCTCGTTGTATGAACGATATAATAACAATAATGACAATAATCCATTTATTTATAGAAATAATTCTAATGGTCAGAAACACTGAACTCTCAGGGACATCCGTTACACGTTTTTTTTTTTGTTTTTTTTTTATGAGCATTTTTTTATCGGCATAACGAGGCCAAACGTTTGTTACAGGATTTCTACTGCTGCAAACACCGCTCGACATGAGCTTACAATCACGTATGTACATGTGTGTATGTATGTGTGTGTGGTTAGTTGTTTTATAGATTACAAGTATGCTTGGCAATGGTTTTAACCATGAATACCTCGAACCAGCCGATCGTATACAAGAGCGTGTCGAGAGCGCGGGGTCGGTGTCTTTGTTGCTCGCGTATATAGTTCTCGATTTACACACATTATGTGTCGACGAACCATCGTCATCATTTTATTTTTTGCCGAGTGAAAAATGGCGGATCGGGACAGTGGAATGTGAGGCAGTAACGGATACTCCAAAATCGTGAATTATTTCACGGATTCGTGAGTACGCGAAGGTGAACGGAAACCCGCTCGGTCGATAAGTAAGCTCCGACCGGCGCAAAAGACTTTTTGCAGAGGTTTTTCTCAGCCGTTGTTTTTTTTTTTCGATTTATCATTCACCCTTTAATCCTTCCAATCCAACGATGAAAACATCGTGATTTAATTGCGAGATTCATTCCGATATACATATGCGGTCTCGATATTTTCCATTCTCTGGCTTTTTATATATATTTTCTCTTCATTGGGCTAGCGCACATTTTTGCGAGGTGTTCTACGGGCAATTAAACCAATTAACGCGATGGCGAGACGCGGTGAAATGCGTCGGGCTATTCACGAGCGGGGCTTGGGGAGAGACTTGGATAATTCGTATGTGCCGTATACACACACACATATACAATAACAATGTACACTCCTTACGTAAAAGTAATTGGATGCTTCTCCGCGGATTTCCTAAAAACGATAATTAACGAGTTATTAAGCGCTGGCTAATCTCTTCGGCGTTGTCTTCCCTCTCCCGCCCCTCTCATTCTCTCTCCCTTTTTTGCGCTCGCCGTGAATCGTGCGCGGTAATTTTAACACGAACGTTTTATTTATCACACATGTGTGCACTGCTGCTACCGCTGCTGCTGTTGCTGCTGCTGCGAGTACTGAAATTTTCAACGATCCGCGTAAGGTAAACGCACGAGACATTGATGCGTGAGACTCCTCTATCCTTTTATAAGCACAAGAGCAAGCCGAGGGCACTCATCATCATCATCATCATCATCATCATCATCATCATAATCATCATCATCGTATGTATAGCATAAAAATATATTCGTGCGGCTGCGTGAACAACCTTTGTACGTATTTGCGTGTGCGTGTCTATATATGTGTGTGTGTGTGTGTGCGCGCGTGGGTGCTCGAGCGCTCACGAGAAGCTTAAGGACAGGATGCAATTACAACTCAGGCATAAGTGTTATCGTTAAAACAAAAAGTTACTGCGTCCCGCGCTTTTATAATTCGAGGTTCTCATTCAATATACACTTCAATCAGCTAATATTAATTGCACAACTTTTCATACCTAATTACGAACATTTTTCTTATTATTTATTTTTATTTTTTTCAAATTTTTATTTTCCAAATTTCCACTGTATATCCATATACGAGTCACGTGATGTTTAATTTTTTTTTTCCTGTAATGATAATTGACCATAATCGCCCGCAAACGTTTTGATTAATCATCCGTGACTTATAAACGTGTTTAATTTAACCTATGAAATATTGCGATGGCCGCGACAACATTTGTACGACCGGCTATTTCGTGCAGCGTCTATATAGTGCGGGAGAATAATCACGTGACTGTCGCGCACTTCCACGCGGGAATGCGAGAGAGATAGAGAGAGACAGAGCGCTTTGAAATAAAGTTGCGAGCTCCTGGATCCGGTAATTAGCGTTATGAAGTTCCTCTGTGTGTATATGCTTCTGTCTGTCTCATGTGTCTATATATATATATATACGGGAGCTCAACCGCGGTTTCTGATGACTCGCGGATAAGCGGCAGTGCCGCGGCCAAGCGCGCGAACGAACGAAAGCGTACGAGAGAGCGCGCACGCGGCAGGATTACACATATTATACACGTTTGGCGCGATTCCGCGGCAACGAGATCCACAATACGTGAAAGCGGCCATTATCCAGAGTTTTCTTTTGCGCAACATAGTCATATGCTTGCCAGTACATCCGAGGTGGTATCAACTATATTTCCCCCCCCCTTCTTCTCCCCCCTCCCTCTCTCTCTCTTTTCTATATCGCGGTTCTCCCTCTGCATTATATATGTACAAAACCAACACATCATTCATATTAGTGCACGCACTTCATTATTTATCCTCGAGCTCACGGGAAATAACTGATGAATGCGCAACTAAAAGCATGCACCTAACCGCATGCCGCACACGTATATTATATATATAT
>JABMBV010075047.1:0-12902 GCA_018906735.1 Mesochorus sp. PSUC_FEM 10030011 | reverse complement strand
ATTGTTAATGAAATTATTTATAACATAATTATAAAAATATTATTACTATGACAATAATAAATAAATTTTTCTGAAGTACATTATCGAGTTACAGATATTTCCAATTAGTTTCGACTTGAATAACATTAAAATTCAATTGAATTAAATGAAATAATTGATTACTTATTTAATGAGTCAACTTATAGCGATCTTATTTCATCGCTATTTAGACATTTTTTATTGTCAACGGCGTTAACGGTAAAAAAATGATCAATATTCAAGATTGATTAACTCGAAATGATAAATGAAATTTATCTACAAGTGTTGCAGTCATTTTGAAATAATGAGAACGGTGTCGAGATCTGTATTCAATTACTGAGCTTGCTTATCGCGATCTATATAATATAATGTATAACACGCAAGTTTTGGTGAGATATATTATAGGTAGTTTGGCAGGGTGATAGATTCATTTGCATACTCGAATTACCGTAGGACAAACGTATCCAATTATCCATGAGATTTCTCGTCTGGGCGTGTGTCGGTGTCTGCGCTTCATCGAGGCGCGAGAATATACGTAAGAGATGTAGAAGCGCGAGGAACGGAGTGACGAGAACATCAGAGTGCATGAATCCTCTTAGAGGCCAATACGGAATTAACATCGTGATGGGAGAGGATCGTAAGCCTTTGCCTTCGGAGTCTTCGGAGAAGCCTCCGCAAGACTCTGGGCTTTTGCATACACACACACACACATTTAAATGTAGATTTTAGTCGAAGTTCTCATTCATTTTCGATTTTTCCAATGAAAGAAATAAAATTTGTGTTATTGAGAACGAAAGTTTCCGTTAAAACCATCAAAGACGCATTTGGTCACGTGTTCGAAAGTGAATTTAGATTTATATTAAACCAGCATAAAATTCACTGAAATAAATTGTGCTTGACATAAATAGAACATAATTTTTCTTCATATTAATGCTTCTAAAGTATTCAAATTCATTTAATATTTAATGAATTAGTATTGTCAAGATTTATAATCAAATTATCCTATATTGAATAGGATAAAACATTAAAGTAATTTTAATCAATTACTTTTACAGTATAAGGGCAAATTTATTAATTTTTATTCATGATCATCAAAACGATTTATTGTCTCTTGTTCTTTATAAAAAAATATGAAACAATTAATTATCCTCGACGCTTTTTCATCCCAAGAAATATTTAGATCAATGCATAAAAAATTGCAAGGCGCAAAATCATAATTTTTCAAACTTCGTTTTTCAAGGCGCCCTAATCGTTATCGAGAATCTTCCCCCGAAAAATATTAATGGAAAAAATCACTGGAGCAAAGTAACGCTTTGTTCTGAAACAGGATATTAGACTGAAGGATCGGCTCGTTATGGCGTTAAATCGCATTAATTCTATACTGGAGCTGGTTGTATTATGGATCATCCCTCTTGGCGATTATGAGAAATTCCGTGGCTTTTTTGTTACGCGCTCGCGTTGGAGGGTTCGTTGAACACAAAACGAGAGCTTTCCTGAACGAGACTCCATGCAAGAATGATGATGCCTGTACACGAAAAGCAAACAATAAGGCACGCTGGGGACTTTCCCTCTCTCGAGCCTTGTGCAACAAAATTTGAAGCGATACATCTGTGGCTCTGATAAGGGTGTGCCAAAGCACCCTGACAAAACTAATTCATCCTCTATCAGGGCCTGCTTATCGCTCCGAGCCTCCGTGTTATACTCGAAATTTTCGATTCTCGATCCTATATACCCACGTCCCGCTCTTCTGAACCCCATAATGAAATGTTATTGGTGCAGTTTGCGTCTGGCGTGTACTACGCCATATGCTCCGGTAGATAATACTATAGACATCGTGACTGGTGGTCGATAGTCGGGGGAAACACTCACGCGAGTTTCTATATATATATACCACAACGACAAATCGGGAGATACAACCGAAATTGCAACGTTTCATGGACCCTATACGTGCATGCATGAACCCCAGTTCATATGTAAATGAACGAGAGAATTTTCGCACAAAACGTTCATGATTTTTTCGATTTCACACGTGAGGCAAATTCTATTTTTTTTACTTTATTATAATCGATATATTATTCTAGACCTTCAAGTAAATTGATACTGAACTGATAGGTTCTAGAGCTCTCAAAAATGTTTTCTAATTGAATTTCGAATTTTTTGAAAATATTTGAATTTATAAGTGAAACGAATTCTATTTTTGTTTTATTTTTTTAATCAATACATTATTCTGGACCTTTAAGATTTTTGAACTCATGAAGAAATATTCGAATTTTGTATTTTCAAAAATTTATTAACATTTATTCCATTAATAAAATTAACCATTTAATAAAAAATTATAAACTAGTTATTAATTGCTTCAATAAGTAATCAAGTTTTTCGAAACACATGTATTTTTGAATATGATTTTATTCTAAAGGTTCTTTTTAATTAAATACCACGTGTTCATAATTTCTTTAGTCTTCTTCACACAAAGAAGCATTTGTATTTCAAAAGCACATGTATTACTGATGATAGTGATGATATTTCTTTATTAAAAAAAATTCTTTTCAATTAAATTCAATGCGTATTTTTTTTAGTCGTTTTCACATAAAAAAATATTTTATTTAATAAAAGTAGGATAACTTTTGAAATATATCCTCTTTACGAATATTAAATAATAAAAACAAAAAGTGTAGAGCTGCGTGAAGATACCATCTGTCAAAAACTATTAAATTTGATGTGAAATACGTTGTATTAACATAATATAATGATTATATAATACTTACAATCTGCAGCAGCCCTAGAGACTGACTAATGAATGGTACATGGTAGGTAGTTGGCTCGGTCTGCGCCTGGAAATCAATACCGAAGCCTAATCATGTTATTTCTCGTCTACACGCGACCGATTTCAGCGTTTAAATACACATGCATATACACAGAGATACAGGCACATATGTACATATATATAATATTGAACAAATTTCCCGTATCTAGTTTCCCAACGTTAACGAGATGATTGGACGTGGCGGTACACGACCGTTTACCATATGTGTGAACTCACACTCACGATATGATTAGACGAATGTAACATGTGATAACGTTGCGGCATTCATGTCACACGAAAATGCAGCCGTTCTCATTTACGTGGTTATAATATCGAAAATACGTACAGTCGTGTTATCAAACTATAGAGAAAACTCTATTTGCAAAATGAAATGGAAAAAAAAAACTTTTGATATCGACCATATTATCCATTGAATTTTTTACTGAATACAAAATGTTTTCCTTCATTTCATTGAAATTTCAATATTTGTAATTATTCAAATAACGAAAAAGGCATTTTGAAAAAAAAAAAAAAAAATGTTTCCTTTGCTCTCAATCCGATGAAACATTTTTTTTTCTACGTTGATTTTTAATCAAATTCGTTTTGTAATATTTTGTACACTTTTCATTTATATAAATGTTTTATTATTATTGGGTACTGTGAATCTGCATTGGTATCGATTTTTTTTTTTTTTACATTTTTCGACAGTTGAGTTTCATTATCGAAAATGCTTTCAAGCATAGCCTGTCAATGATCGGTTTATATATATACTCTGGAAAAACTGTGGGCTGCTGCAACATGTATTCAAGCAATTGTAATATATTGGCTTTGATGATTGCTGTTGCAATCGACTCGTTATAACTGTCCCGACCAATGTGCATTCTTTGAGGTCGTATCTTTTTACTGAATGTATACTGAATGCATGGTCGTTCAAACCTGATTATTTAGTGCTCTGCCATTATTTATCCCGACCAGAAGATTAATGTATCTCGAGTTCTCCCTCGCAAGGACATAAAAGCATAGAATTTTTTTTTCCGCAACTTTTCATTATATTTTAGAATTTTTTAAAATTATAGTGAATTATTTTTTACCAGAAATTTTGAAAATCAAGTTAGAAACTATTTTTTTTTTAAACTTTTCCAATGGATTTTTCTAAAAAAATTTCCATTTTCAATTAAATTTAACTAATTTTATTTTACAAAGATAGTATTTCAGAGAGGAAAAAATGTCAAAAATATGCCTAAAAGGTAATTGGCCTCAATGAGTCAAAAAAATTGATCGTTCATCTTCGAAAATGCATAAAAAATGAAAAAATCATTGGATTAAGGTGATCAAGTTACGTTTTAAAGATCAGTGGGTTACAAATAGAACGAGCTTAAAATACAGTGGCAATTTGTTCTGCAAAAAAAAAAACGAAAAAAAGAACAAACAGAAATAGTTACGTTGATTTTGACAAACCAATTTATATTCGAATGGATAAATTGGTTAAATTAGTTGAAAATTGTTTAAAAATTGATCCACGTTTCCTGGTCGGATCCCAACCATTCTACCGTACACTAATTGGACAATTTCATCATAGTTTTTTTCCGGCAATTTTTTTTTTTTTTTCCATTGAATGCGTGAATGCAGCGGACGCACGAGTGTATGGGCATGATAGCCGTGGGATGTCTGCCAAAATTTGAGGGGTCGTGTGGTGTGTATATAGATAGTTTGTATAAAGCTCGGACTCTCGTTCAGAGCAAGGATATATATGCGGACGAAACAAACAGCAGCGAGGAATAAAGCGTCCCATGGTTTTCTTTCTCTCTCGGCGAGATGCTCGAGCACGTACGGTTTTCATTTTTCATGCTGCTATCATGCTATAGAAACCCCGTATATGAAACGATGACTAGACACTTTTATGCGCGCAATATCCCTACAACGGTTAGCCTCAAAATATACATATACATATATAGGAAGAGAGAGAGAGAGAGAGAAAGAAAGAGAGAGAAATGCAGAACGATCGCAGTGGAGGGCTCTTTGTGGCCCGGCTATACTGCTGATGTACCGTTGGCTCCTCTGTGCGTTTTTGTGCATGTGCAGCTTTGTGCATATAATACATATATAGCGATATATGGAGAATTCCGCAGGTTCAAGTTTCCGCAACTGCGACCAACCATTGCGGGAATTCTGACCCCTTTTTCCTTTCAAATTGTATGTCCTACGCCATTATCGCGTTAGAAAAAAAAAGAATGCAGGCATTACAAGTGGCACTAAACGTTTTTGTCGCTGAAAATAGAGAACTCAGTGAAAAACGATATGGGCTCCTTGAGCCCTTTTATTCGAACGAAAAATGTTCGATCTTCTATATTCCAGCGCCATTAATGCCAATTATTTATTGTACGATAATCATGGGATAAAAAGTCGAGATAATCGTAGATGGCGAATACGTTCGACGCTTGAATTTGCAAAGTTGACGTGTCGAGGATCGCAGTAAATGCGCGGATAGTTAAAAATACAGAAATGGGATCGAATTTCCGGTTCTCGTAATTGGATTTGATGTTCCCTTTTTTTTTCATTTGCCTCCAGGGAAAAGTTATCGACACTTTTACGACTGCGCCACACATCGAATGCGCATACTCATGGAATCATATCTGTACTCGCGCGATATGCATGCAACGCCAACATTTTTTTTTTCTTTTTTAATTAACGCCCCAGCTTGTCCGGAGGAAACGATCAAAGAGTTATGAATCCCAAAGGCAAACGATCCGGGGGAACATATGCTCTTTTCGTCTCCAATGTACTGGGGGAATATTACATTTTAGTCTCTATCGCAAACAGAGGATTTCACTGGGAAATCATCGGGCTTTTGAAGGCTTTCGTTCTCTCTCTCTCTTTCACACACTCTGACTCGAGCGAATACACGATCTTTCAGGACAGAGGGAATCTTCGCTCAGACGAGCTTCGAAGCAATCACAGAAGTGTATCGTTTTATCGTTATTTTAATATCATAATATTTCGTCTCGATTATTCGTCGCGAGAAACGACATCGACGACTCTTTTTACAGACTAGAAAAATATTCATAGGCACTCGGAACGTCAATTTTATTTTTATTTTACTTTTTTTTTCAGTACATATTTCCGTATGTATGACAAATGTTATTCTCATCCTAAACACTGAAGTTGACACCCTTAAGCATATTAAATGTTCCTCGGGAGAGCTGGTAGAGATTAAATGGCCGCGAATCCAGTGGATCTTCTCCCAAGTTTTTCTTTCTGAATTTCTTGTCACTTTTTTTCTCCGCTGCCATCGACTCTTCAAACATCTCTGCGCAATATTCTCACCCTCTTATTCCACCCCCAATCTCCGGCTGTTAATGCTTTGGGCCGCTAATGTGCTGCCGCTGGTTTTCAGATGTACGCTAACACAGTCTCGAGATATTATTCCACAAGGTCGTTACAGCATCCCCCAGGATCTTGAACGGTATCCATAAATTCGCGAACAGGGAGAGGACCCTTCTATGCACCCTCCGCGCGACACCAGCTTCTAATAACTCGGTCTCATACATTATGGATAAACGGTTTGGTATTCATTCTCTCGTTTCGACGCCGAAGACACTTGGCGCCAATGTCATAACTGTGCAGAGCTTACTTTTTGCGTATATACGTGCGCGAGAAAGAGAATCTCGATGTGGGTGTGTGTTATTACACGTCAAATCTGTTTGAATACAGAAAGAAGAAGAAAAAAAGTTTTTCTTATTCATTGTGGGATTATAGACAGGCAAAATTTGATGGAAGAACATTCAGATTGGAATGATGTTAGAAGTTGATTCGATTCGTCGGAGCTCTGACTTCAAGTCTCGCTGTATTATACGTCAGTCAGTAAATTCTTATCCACCTGGTGAAGCTCATTCCATTTGAAGTAGAAATTTCAAGGACAATAAGGATGGTCGTTACGACTGTGATGAAGGAAACTTGTGGAGTTGTTTATATATATATAGAGAGAGAGATAGAGATTCCAGCGGGTATCCCAATTCCATTAACACTGCCGTTATAGTTATCTTCAGTTATAACTACTGCTCCGTGACCCATCACGGCTATGGAATGGTCTTTCATCTTCAGTGCACAGGCTCCGCGAGTATACGCCTCTTACGCAGCTCTCGGATATGTGCCTGCCAGATGGCTAGGGCGAGAAAGCACATATCCGAGGCGTGTCCGACTAATATGACTGATTGCAATCAGTGGAGTAGCAGCAACACGTTGGACCTCGCGCGTAGTTCTCTCCGGGATAGCCCGAGCTGCTTCAACGTCGACGGTGGTGGCGGCGGTACATCGCCGTGGCAACACCACTCTTCCTTTCCTCTCTTCCTCTATCTTCATCTTCCTTCTCCCGTTCCCCCGTCTCTCTCTCTCTCTCTTCCTCTAATGCAGCCAGATGCTTTAACAAATGTGGTCCGACCGAGGTTACAACCTTCATCAGGGGAGATGAACCCGATAGCATTGCCAATCTCGTCATACCACCACCGTCATCACCGCTACACTACACATATAAGCTGCAGATGTATATACCTCGTGTATTCCCCACCCAGTAAACATCCGACAAGATGAGAACGACGTCTTGCAAGACAGCAGAGAGTAGGAAACCTCTCGCCGCGCCCGGCAAGAAGGTTTCGCGCACAAGCGGCTCCAGCGCTTGCTCGGCTTGCCATTTACCAAAGTGTCGTAACCATCAGAGAGACAGAGTGAGAGCTTTTACCGCAAACCGGGATTGCCATCGCGCCCATCACCGTTCCAGTTTTCACGCCAACCCGCGGCTGTCACTGGCGCCCACAGTCCTCCCCCCAGGGCAACCTTCCACCGCGAAACGTCATCAGCCCCAACATCGCACAGCCCACCGTGTCGTTCTGATAACTTTACGCCGCAGAGGGAAGCTTCTAGGTGATGCACGTTGACATATCTCGCCGGGAACCAGAGAGAAAGAGAAAAAGGCAGAAAGAGAGAGAAAGAGAGAGATGGGAAATACTGTCTTCGGTCGCATGACAGGTCGCTGTGATGATAGGGACTCGAAAGACCATTGGGACGATGACGACGGTCCCTCGTGGTCTTAGAGTTTTACCAATGTCTTTTTGGTGTCCTGCTGCTATCACTAGTCTTCGATGCTTCTGGTAGCCTGCTCAATAAACATTAATGGGACAATAAGAACCTAGAAAAGTTACTGACACGCTGATGGTTGGGTTTATTTCTATTTGAACAATCGTCTCCATTCCTGACCCAATTGATTATCTTCGATTTAACAATGAAGTTAATCGAACCAATGCTGAGATTTAAATATTCAGCGGTTTACACTTTGATCGATAAATTCCATATCGAGATGTTTGCTGAAATTGCCAATTAAACATCCGATGACGGATCATTTGAAAGTCGATCGACTACCAATTTATTGAAAAAAGATTTATTAACCGCCACTGCTGTATAGATGATTTTACATCGCGGTCTCTGCAGTTAACTCGATACTATTCGCTGATGTATATCCCCTTTAAAACATTTTTTTTCCCTCCTAGCTAATCGAAATTCCGCATAACAAATTTCAAACGTTTTCAATCGAGAATATATATTTAATATTACGAAATTTGCTCCGACCAGTCATTCACCCTAATTACTATTTAACCGGTCTAACCGACGCACATGTTGGCTCCACCAGCCGTAATCGTTTTATGTATACAAGATGTTAAACGTCAACTTTGGCAATGCGAATTGACGTTATGCGATGTATAAGGGATTACGTTGCGCACAGTACAGCTCGATTTCACGTCCATCATCGTCATGATCAATGAACGCTCATCGTTATTGATGCTCGTCAGCCCATGTATTTTCTAATTTAACGAGCCACTCCCGTCTTTCGAATATCCGGTTCTCCCTGTGGATGTACCTGTGTTAGTACGTTCTCCCTCGTGTAGACAGGGTATACGCTCGTATAGACAGGGTACGCGGGTATGGAGCGCCTGTTTGCCGGGTTGAGAGATTGATGGGCCAACACACGAATCGAGTTATAAATGCGAGTACCAGCAGTTAGGCGACACATCTCTCTCTCTCTCTCCCTCTTTCTCTTTCTATCTCTCTCTATCTCTCTTTCGTTACTTGGACACACACACACACACACGCACACACACATTCTGTACACTGAACTATAACGCGCTGGAGACACAATCCGCTACGTCGATTGCTGTTGAATCGCGACGCGAAATCCGATCCGACATTCAGATACGTACATAACGAACTTTTTCCTCGTTTTACTTTTACCTCGTCTTTTTTTTTGTTATTTTCCATTTTTTTTGTTCCATTCCTTCTTCTCTTTTTGATTGGCCCGATGGAAACCCGGTCGTCGATTGCGTATTGCTAGCTCGCTCGCTTATATGGAAGATGAAATTTATATGCGACATTAAGAGCGAGTTAACGCTGGAAAGTGATTGATGGAAAAATCTTGTGTCGTTTCGTTCTCCCGACTATGAATAGGTCAAATCGATGCAATTACTGGCCAGATGTTGGCCACTATGGGTCGTAAATCGTCGTTTCTCATTTTTGTATTTTTCAAAATCTGCCAATATCTGCGTGTCTTTATTTTTATTTTTTTGACGTTTTTGTGCGCGCCGGAGAATCGAGATGAAAGTAGAAATGACTCGGGGGAAGCGGAGATCGAAAATCGGATTAAAGTTTTTTTTTCCCCCTCCCCGTAGGCGCTTACATCGGATGTAACTGTAAATTGGAGATAACTGAAGGCTTACATTTCGATCTTCGTAAATCGGGTCACAGAATCCCCCTTCTCGCGTGACACTGGATTACATCGATAGCATTCGGTTAAACATGGTTCCCGCAGCATTTTTTTTTTCCGTCAATTTTACGAGTTGGATTAAGGAAAGAAACCTATTTCAACTCAATTTTTTCTTTCGGCTGCATAAAAGCCCTATTGTTCGTAAAAAAACGTAAAAACAAAGAGAAAAAATAGAGCCAACATACAAACCATTTGGCTAGCAAGTGCGCAGCATCGATCTTCCGTTTTCTTACGACCCGGGGTATACTTTTATCCTAAGGAACGTTTACTTCCGTTCCGTTTGCTGAGCGCATTCGTGCTGACGTTACTTTTACTCAGGTAGAGAGACAAAGTTTCAAGCTCAACGATGCACGGGGCGTATATATACTTTTGTCTAAATCCTCTCCTGCGTTTCTTGCTCCGAAAACAATCTTCTCATTTTCCCCGAGTAATTTCCTCGACAAATTTTCACCGAAGAAAACTTCAAAAACAGTTAAAGCACCGATATTAAATTCTATTGAGCTGCGACTTGAATCAAAAGTTAATTGCACTCGTACACTAATTAAGTTCGACTTGAGATTATACTTGGTTCATATTCAAGCTTAATTTAATTCAACCTAGCTCTAATTTAACGTCCATCAATTTCATACTCTTTCATCAAACCTCAAAATATTAAAAAAACTGCCTAACAAAACCTTAACGTGAATTCGAACTCTCGAAACAAATTCAAAACAAATTGTTTCATCTAACATTTGATTCTTCTCGCTCTGTTTCAGGTAAGACACACCCACTCTCAGTCTTTTCGTTTTTATTTATTTAAATTCCCACGTGACTGGGTGGATTTTTTCAATGAATATCTTCTCGTTCTGGATAATGCAACAAGGTATGTCATTACAAATAATCATGTTGGATACGAGGCGTTCTCTTGTACGCGACGAGAGTCCACTGCCACGCCCGATTATTGTTTTTTTTTTTCCTTTTTTTTTTTTAATCTTCAATGTCATGGTCGAATGCAGATGGCAATTTTATTCAGCGATACTCATACACCCGCAGACTTATACGCGCAGATAGATGGAACCGCGTTACCGCGAAATTAGCATCAGCCACACGAGACGTGGATGTATTATTCGCAAAAGATGAGATCCCCATTGTCATCTCGCGTCGATCCCAAGACGCTGTCACTGTAACAAATGAACAAGGAGAGTGGGATAGAGAGGATAGGGGGAGGGAAGGGAGGGGGGGATCTCTCTTGTTTATCTCATGATCTTTCTCTGACGCTTGCGCACGACAGTCTTTCATTTTACTATACATGTATTATAACGAGAAAAAAAAAAAAGTAAAGAATTGTCGTGTCGTTTGTATGACCATATCAAAGAATCGCCTACGCCTCTCGTCTCTTGAAGACGCGATCGCGTGTATATTATTATCGCTGTCTATGAATATAAAGCACGCGTATATATATTCGTTACATCAACCTCGATGGAGGCGCGCACGATGCTGGAAAATTCAAATGAAGACTCAACGAAATATTTTATCGTCATATATATTTGATGTAAGGCTAACGGTAAAATATTTCATTACAGTTTAAATATAGTTTATGTACGTATACAAAAACGCTTCATATACTCGAGGATTTTCATTCTGTGGTTTAATATATATAAGAAATGAATCTCTAATGAGAAACAAGTTTAATAAATAGTTTTATAACGATAATTAAATTCTATATGATCTTGTGAATTCTTCGTGAAGTATAATTTTCCGTTCAACCGACTTTCTCAACTTGTCATTCACTCTTCAACTTCCTATAAATGTGCAAAAACTTCAAAAACCGTTTTCTACTCTTCACGAATGATTAATTTTAGGTTGTGTGACTTACAAGTTATAAATACATGAAGCAGCCGTCCCACTTCATTATTGAAAGATGATAGGATCGAATTGCCTGCATCCTCAAGTTTCAAAGTCACGTTGCAACCAGCCAGAATACATGTGACATTCAGGTCAAATCAAGACTTTTGTATTTTTTACAGTTTACATCTTTTTCTTCGTTTATTCTATCCAAGTCCTTAGAAATCTTAAAAATGAGACTTTAAACCTAGAAATGTCTTTAAATTCAAAAAATAATCAGTGACTTACCATGCACTCCATTTTTATTATTATTTTTTTAATTAATTTGAGATCAAATTAAAGTATGAACAAAAATATCCAAGAATTTGTTATTTAGACAATTACCTAATTAACCAATTCTTTAATTTGTTGTTGTTTGATATTTTTATTGTTTAATTTTTTATTTTTTTACTTAATTTGATTTAGTTTAATCTTTATCGATCTTAAATTTGATTGTTATATTTTTTTCAAATTTATCCTTTAATATCTTTAAAAAAGAAGTTGACTATTATAAAACTTAATATTGATCTTTATGAACCTAAAAATCGATATTTTTAAATCTTAAAGTTGATCTTTATAAATCTAAAAATTAGTCTTCATAAATCTTGAAAAAAAAAATTAATTTGAATCATTGTATTCGAAACTCACATTTTATTTCACGAATTAGTAGCAAATATTTTTAATATGCTAGTAGCGAGGACGAACGTAAGATTTTGATAGGCCATTAGACACTGTAAAGTACAGAAGGGCTATCTCACTCTCTCGTTCTCTTCTATCTCGCTATGTCTCTATCAGTGGCTCTAGAGGCTGTTTGGTGTGTGTGTGTATACATACCAGGCTCGTTCCGCGACGAGAGAATGGCTAAAGTATACTTCTAACGAGCTGTTTGCCGGAAGGTCCACTTCAATATCTCTCTACGGTTGCTGTACCTCATCTTTGCTTCGTGGTTTTCCTCTGCCACTCGTGCTATGCACTTCTCGTCTTTTCCTTCTCCAACGCCATTCCTCCCTCCCTCTTTCGCTCTTTTTTTTTCTACTTTTCTTTCTCTTTCTACTTAACAATGTTCATTCGCAAGTTTGTTACGTACACATTCTCCTTGGGAGACGGAGTCTGTGAGGAGACTCGAAGGGGCCCTGGAGACGAAGAAGTCTCCGACCAAATGACCGGTAGCCAGGCACCGAGTAGTGACGACCTGTACTTCAAAATAAAGACGTCGTTTTTTTTAGAGCATTTTTTTATTGCTGGAAACACGAAAAGTCCCAAGTTTCGTCGCACTATATGCTGGTCGTTAAATGGAAACAATGTGAGAACAGTAAAATTGTAGTTATGATTATTTCATATAATTTGAGATTAAGTTTGTTATTGCAATTATTATTCCATTTTTTTAATTAAAAAATTAAGCACATTCTG
>JABMBV010074936.1:0-12913 GCA_018906735.1 Mesochorus sp. PSUC_FEM 10030011 | reverse complement strand
ATGATGTAATGAATTACAATAATTAATTTAATTCTTCTTATTCTGGTTTATTCGGCAGTGATTCGGGGCGACTCAAAAAGTGGTACGTAAAGAGGATCTTAAATCAAAGAATAATAATAATAGTAAGAAGAAGAGCAACGGATGACGATGCGCAATAATTTGTGCAGGAATAATGGGGTTCTCGTGTAGCTTTCGAGTGAGCAAGGGAGACGAGTACGATCCGATGTTGCGAGCTAATACGAGCACGGTTTACAGGGAAAAGGAGCGCAAATACAAAAATATCGTGAGTATGGAGAGAACAAGGAAGGAGGCCCTGATGGATTCGTTAAGACGAAAAATAATATCCAATTTGCAGCATAGTTCTACCTAAACCAAAAACTGGCCCTTAATCCACAAATTAGGGAAACGATAGACGAAGAGAGGATTGTCTGATTGCAGTTGGAGCTTATCCTGAAAAAGAGTATTTTGGGAGCAGCATACAGGGAAACGATCGTTGACGGATTCGAGAGTGGACCGTTGAGGGTATACTCGAGATTGTATCTCGATCGTAGGAACATGCCACGTACCGTCACCGACATCGAGCGTACTCTTCGGGATATCATAGCTGAGGAAACGAGTTCGTCTTCCTCATCGTTCAAAGACGTTCAAGTTGATCCTACGAGTATCTCGGTCAAAAGTAAATCTCTAAAATAGTCGTTAAATATAATTATATCCGATTATACGCAATTCTATCGAGTAATTTTAGATATATAATTACATATGACAATTTTACATATAATTATTTTTAATCGGGTAGCTATCGTAGTATGAATAACAAAAGAATTGAAGGATTAAAGGCAGAAGTGGGAAAGAAGAGCGAGAGGAAAACGATGATAACGAAAAACGGCCTACTGCGAGCGTCGTCGAGTCGAAAAAGTTCCAAGACACGAGGAGGACCGAGCACGAAGGTGGCGAGCAGCGAGGAGTCGGAGATCGATTTGACGAATATCCCAACGATACAGGGAACGTACGAGGCGACGAGAGCGAACGCTTCGGTCGGCGGGAGTAAATCGAGCGGAGGGAAGAAGAACCGCGGCGAGGGCGAGGTGGGAACGGGCACGCAGGCGCAAATTGAAACGACGAGCGAAACGACAATGGTGCCACCAACGACGACGGGAAGAGGCAATTGGACGCAGATCGAAGCCTCGGAGGATCTCGAGACATCGGCGTGGAAGCCGATAATGCCGGCAGTCGGTTCGTCCGAGGCCGCGTCAAGGCTCGAGACGAATTTTCCCCGGGACAGAGTCGCGCCCCAGGAGTCGCAACGTCGCGTCTCGTCCCGCCCAAATTCCAAATTTAACAACAAGTTGTCGACGGCGGTGGGGAAGGAAGAGGCGGAGATCGAGACCGTGGCGCCCGAAACTTACGAGGTTCATCTGATTGGCTCCCCGGCTGATTCACCGATGCCGGGCGCCATCTCCGGGATCGGCGTCGCCGAGCCCGTCCTCGACCTTGATCCGACGACGATCGAAGTCGCGGAAGAGCCGGAGAAGGAGGAGAGCGCGGAAATGAGAAATCCCGTCTACGCGAGTTACCGAACCCCCGATCTCAACGGTGGTGCCAGACCCGCTCTCGTAGATGATCCCGAAAGTCTCGCGCCGTTCAGGCATACGATTCCCGTTGACAAGATAACCCCGACGCTCCTCGACGAGCCTCGAACCGAAAAATACTCGCGGCTGCACGAGAAAGAGCAGAAGGAGGAAGAGGAGGAGGATAAGGTCGTCGTGAACCTCGCTCCAACGGGAAGCACCACCGGTCTCGGAAGATCGACGAGAGAACACGACGAGGAGACAAAACTCGAGGATCGATCGAGGCGACCCCTCGTCCGAGTCGTCACATCCATCAGCACCAGGGTCTCGTCCAACGTCGGAACCGAGCGGGTTCCTCTTAGATTCAAACTGACCAATTCGAGCTCGAAATTAAATAAACCCGATGAGGGTCAAACCAACACCGATGACGATTACAAAAACGACGGCCGTTACGGCGAGTCGCGGAGACGATCCACGAGGATCCTCGACCTTGAAAAGTTGAAGAAGATCGCCGATGTCGCGAGCGGTGACTCTGTCATCAGTGGGAACAGAAACGGCTCGGCGAGTCACAGTCTGAGTCGCGACGGGATCGAGATCGCTACCAGATTCGTCAACAGACTCGAGGAACGATCTGACCTGAGGACGAGCGAAGATCATTTTACCGCCAAAGGTATGATATTCTCTCTCGGAATTTTCCAACGGCGAATCACCAAAATACCCGCGTCCATTCGTTTCTCGATAAAATTTGGATCATTTGGAAAAGAGGAGGAGAAAAAACAATAATTTGTCATTGTCAGATAAATGCGGCAGCGGTTTTCGATGCGACGACGGAAAATGTCTGCCGGCTGGGGGACGCTGCAACATGATCAGCGAGTGCTCTGACTCCGAGGACGAGAGCGATTGCGCGTGTGCCGATTTCTTGAGGGCGCAGTTTCTCAGTGAAAAGATATGCGATGGAATTGCCGATTGTTGGGATTATTCAGATGAGAAGGACTGTGGTAAGTTTGAAAAGCGAGAGAGGGAGATAACAATGAGTAATTATTTCCTCCAATTACACACATTGACACATCCTTCAATCCCAGCAGTCTAAAAATTAAGATCGCAAAGTAAGAATTAATATTTCGATCGAAAGATTGGTGTGCCCCGGGTCAGTTTGTCTGCGGCAGCAGTCGAAGCTGCGTCGACCGGGCGAGGGTGTGTGACGGGGTCGTGGACTGCCCGGACGGCGACGACGAGAGGACGTGCGCCGCTCTCGTAGACGAGAAAGAGGGGGATCGAGAGAGACCCGAAGCCGAAAAACCAAAAATTACAGGCAAAGCCGGTGTTTCGAGAGTCTCAAACGTTTCTGAAGACTCCGAAAGAGACGGAAGAAACGGAGCAACGGCAGTCGAGTCTCGGCAGGCGTACAGCGATCGGGGTTTCTTGAGCGTGAGAAAAAATGGCGAGTGGGGAAGAGTTTGTCTTGGCGGAAGGGACGATCCTCTTCTCGGGGAGAAGAGAAGCGTTTGGACGATCGAGGATCTTGGGAGAGCTGTCTGCGGCGCGATGACCTATCGGTAAGTTTTGCAACTCCCGTTGGAGGAGGAGGAAGCCGCTTTCAATGATTGTTTACCCTACGAGGGACTGCGAGGAAGTCGAGAGGGTCGAGGAGGACGAGGAATCCCGGGGACGTCTTCACTATAGTCTGTCGTACGACAAGCGCCGGGCAGACGAGGCGGGTCCGACTTTTGTGGCCTCGGAATGTCCAAACGGGGAAGTTCTTCGGGTCAGATGCAAAAATCTCGAGTGCGGTATTCGAACTCGAACGACATCAAGGGCGAGGTAATTATTCGATAGTCGCGTATCTCCATTTTCTCGATATAAGCTTCTCCTCTAAATTGCAGGATCGTCGGTGGCGGAAGCTCCTCGGCCGGAAGCTGGCCCTGGCAGGTGGCGCTCTACAAAGAGGGTGAATACCAGTGCGGGGGCGCCCTCATCGGGGACCGTTGGGTTCTCTCGGCCGCTCACTGTTTCCATCGGTTAGTCTTTCACTCTCGACACAATTCGTCTCTATCGATTGCTCAATAATATTTCTCACACTCGCTCTCTCCAATTCTTTTTAATTGCTGCACTATACATTCAAATCCGGACTTGACAATTATCTACTCGAGCGTTACTACCGATAAACCTCAAATTTTTCATTCTACTTTTTCCACACCGCACGGAAATATCGCAACGGTATTGCTGCAATAATTCATTAACGGTATTGCAATAAAAATATTGTCGCAATATTGCTATAAAATATTTACGCGATATATATTTTTTGTTATACTTAAAAATCATAATCGAAATAAATATTGTGGATATATATTTCATCGATCAATATCTAGATACCAATTAATTTATTAATTGGGTATTATTATTTAGATATCAAGTAATTGATGAATTAATTGGAGAAATACGTTTTTCAGGGCGCAGAGGGACTTTTGGGTAGCGAGGATCGGCGCGACCCGTCGAGGGCGTTTCTCAGGCCCTCACGAGCAAACGATCGCCCTCGATAGGATAATTCTCCATCCTGAGTACGTACACAACGGTTTTATCAACGATGTCGCGTTGCTCAGACTCGAAAGACCGATCACACCGAGCGACTACGTCAGGCCGATATGTTTGCCGAGCGTCGAGCCCGACGCCGGAACAATCTGCACCGTCACCGGCTGGGGCCAATTGTTCGAGATTGGTCGGATATACCGTAAGTCTGTGCCGTCATTTTTTCTCATTGTCATATTATCATTAATAATTTGCCTACAGCCGACACGCTCCAGGAAGTGGAGCTTCCTATAATATCGAGTTCGGAGTGCCGGAGGAGAAGCCTCTTCTTGCCCCTGTACAAAATAACTCAGGGTATGCTGTGCGCCGGGGTCAAGGACGGGGGAAGAGACGCCTGTCTGGGTGACAGTGGAGGGCCGCTGGTTTGCCCTGGGCCCAACAACCGATATACTCTTCACGGTAATCCCTCTTTCTTTTTCTTATCAGCAGTTGTCTATCACTTTTTATACGGCAAATCTCGTTTCGATCATTTTTCACAAAGTTACAGCATTTCAAAAATCATTAAAAAAAAAGGGGCACACTTTTTTTCTGCTCCTTTAATTTTTTTCAAGTATTTTACCGAGTTTTACTTCGGTTATCGTTTCCTAAAAAAATTTGAAGAGCATGAGAAGGAAAAAATGTACGAATTACTCGTATGACAAACATCGTATGTGTCGTTTATGTCGGAAGGAATAACCTCCAACGGCTACGGTTGCGCGAGAGCGGGACGACCCGGGGTCTACACGAAGGTTTACCACTATCTCTCGTGGATCGAGCGCACCGTATCTGGAGCCGCTGCCGCCACCACCTCCTCCTCCTCCTCCTCGTCAGTTTCCCCAGCATCCGAGACATGCGCGGGTCACAGATGTCCCTTCGGCGAGTGCCTGCCCCAGTCGCGTCTCTGCGACGGATATCTCCAATGCTCGGACGGGAGCGACGAGCGTCACTGTCGACGTCCCCTCTCCCGATGATCGCATCCTTTTACGGAGACGAAGCTTCTCGTTTTTTTTTTTTAAATATATATTTTCAAATAGAAAAATGCTTCGTATCCGAAAAACGGTGAAATCATATACCAGAGGCGGAAATCGAAGAAATTGTAGATAAAGAAGATGAGGCTCGAGAGGAGGGATTCGATTCTGTAACTCGAGTGAAAGTTTTTCCCTTTGGTTGACGAAATTTAGGGAATACTTCTAGGATTATTAATGATTATTCATCATTAATAACTAAGTTTAAGTTAATTTAATAACTTGGCCCTAACTTGCCACGCTGGGGTCATAAATATCCCAGGTTTTTCTTTTCTTCGTGTGGTTTTACCTGCCAATGGCAGACCAACGTCACTATGGACCCCCTCACCCAACGTCTAGACACCTTAATCAAAGAAAAATAAAGCCTGGGGTATTGAAAGTAAAAAACCCAAGTGTGGCAAGTAAAAATTATTCATTATTGACCAAGGAATTTTGGGTTTTCACACTCGATGTTGGAAAACGTGATCACACCAAATTTCATCGTCTCGACATAAATCGATAATCATGAATAGCATCAGAGTGCTCAAGTGTTCAATTAATAATTAATAATCCATAAATAACTCGAGCAACTGTTGAGCGAGCTCACGCGAGACGTTTCGTAAATTCATAGTGAATTTAACAGACTTTCCTCAAATATTCAAAGAGTTCAAATTACAGAAACGAACTTCGAAGAGGAGAAAGAGGACGGTGGTGGACCAAGGGAATGTTCGTTGGTAACGAAGGGTGAAGAAAAAAAATATCCTGTATATAGAATTGTATTCGATAGGTCGAATAAATATACAAGCAACCAAGTGTCATTGTCGTATATGAGTTTTTTTTCTTTCTTTGTTTCTTTTTTCCTCCCGATAATTGTACAGTCGAGTCGACTCATCCGAAAAATGAGCCTAAAATTTCGAACCGAAATTCGTCTCAATATTTCGTCTTGAACTTGAATGATGCCATAACTTTCTATGGCATTGTTTTTTCTTTCGAATGGCGTTGGTTTTATTTTTACAACTGTGCTTTAGCACGTAGTTCGTGGACCCTAATCGTAGTTACAAAATTTGTCACTAAATGTCATATTGACTTTCGTCAATTATTCAAACAATTCATAATTGTTATCCAAACTTTTTCCGTCGAATTTCGACGTCGGGCTCATTTTTCGGAGGTGACCGAACTGTAGAATCGTTCATCTTCTCGGTCGTAATTAGAGCCCGAGCCCGATAATGGCTCCAAATAGATTTCTAGAGTGAAATTGTAAAATTTCGAGAAAACATGATAACGATGATGATGATGATGATGATGACGATAGAAGAGAGAATTTGGTGATTTGAATTAGCGATGTCGTCGAGTCGCGGACACGAGTTGGTCGTCCCCTTTTGTTCTCCCTGCTGCTAGAAAAAACGGTGTGTAAATGTATAAAAGTAGGGAGATGGAAAAACGCTGGTTCGATCGATCGTGTCGCACGTCCCGGGCGATGACGGTGGCCCTCTGGGTTTCCGGTTGGCGCCATTTTTATCGCTCCTCGAATGAACAAACAAAAGAAAAAGAAGAAAAGGGGGGGGGGAGGGGGGAAGAAGAAGCGTACGTCTCTCGAGCTCGCCTCAAAAATGCGATCGTAATAAATAGCGTCGAGAGCGCGCGGAGAGACGTGACGTGAGATTAGGAAGATAATAGAGGGCGTCTCGGCAGAATTTATCCCAGAGAATCGACAGCGCACGTGGTCAATCCTTTGGGACCGATGGTCGTCCTAAACTGCTCGGGGATCGGATATTCCGACTAAAAATCAAAAGGATCCACGTGTTTTTTTTTTTTTTTTTTTTTTAATTTATCGCAAAAAATATGGAACTGAATACTTGCATAGTCGCCATTGGCCTGCGGCACCATCACGTTCATCTCGCTAGATTTACTGCTGATCAGAGCGACGTCCAACGACTGAGGACTCAGATACATCTGGCATCCGTCCGTCTTGTCGATCGAGATGGTCGGCACTTTACCCAACACCTGTCGTCCCAACGAATTCAAAAAAAAAAAAAAAACTCAATTGATTTTCGTAATTATTATAAAATAAATTCATTTACACGAATTAATTATGTAAAAATAATGTCAATTATTAACCAACGACCCAAAAAAAAACCACGAATTATATATATATTTATTTTATACTGTTTATTTCTGTCGTATACCGCTGCGATAACTTTTCTCCCCCGTTACGACTCTCTTGTTTTCCCCTTCTTTTTTTCTCTCCCCCCACACGAGATTCTCCAGTCCCGTCAGTGTCAACGTCTCATTTCTTTTGTATTCCTTTTTATACATCAATACGAGAAACCTATCTTTAATCATTGTATATTTCGCGGAGATGTAATTTCGGCGAGACGGAATAACGGGGAACAAGTTGAGAGAGAAGGAGAAGAAGGAATGGGCTGTTGGCGGTTCGGTGAGTCTGATGCAATAATTTTTCGAGTAACGCGAAGAGAGGTTTTTTTTCGGGGAAAGGACAGGCGGGAATGTCGAGCCGGTGCGGGAGATGTGCGAGTCGGATTGGCGGGAGTGTCCGTCGGCGGTTATACGTTACGTTTGGTCGGAGGTCGTGACGGACGTCGTCGAGTGTCTCAGCGACGAATGGATCGTTTGGAGGGTACAAAAAAAGATTTGAAATAAAAAATAAAAATAAAAATAAATGATGAATTAAATTGAAAACGAAAGACGGTGGCCACGTTGCTGGTGGGCGCGATTCTCGTTCGATGCGTCTACTCGAAGAGCCGGTTGATCCGCGAGACGAGACTGTGCCGTAACGACCTGAGCGCGGTGGGTCGAAAGGTTCAGGATCTCGAGCTCAGGGTCAACATACTGACGTATAAAATGCAGTACGGGACGTGGCCGTTGCCCCGTCGGGGCCTCGTCGGGTCGAGGAACGTACGACTGAGACTGACGGATCGCGTCGAGGATCGCGACAGGGCTTGGCTCAGGCATATGCTCCTCGGGTATCCAAATATTTTTTCTATTCCCTGTTATCTACTTTTTTTTTTTTTAATTATATTTGTCCGTGTGTTACGCTCGTACGCGGGACAGTCCGTGGTGTAAGGAAGAGGCGCCGTCGTACGGAGGAAGCGAAGCGCGTTCGGTCCGGTGCTTGACGAGACTGACGAACCTGGAGACGAGGTACGTGTCGTCCAAGTACCGGAGGGAGGAGGAGGAGGAGGAGGACGCGTCGCCGAGAGAGACGAGCCGACGAGTATCGTCGAGCGGCGAGGGAAGAAGTAGCGGGGAGGCGGAGGGGCGAGCGGTCGGGAGCGGTCGCGCTCGCAGCGAGTGTCCGGAGTCGTGGCTGACGAGAGGAACTCCGGAGGAACGAGTGAGCATGAGCCAGGAGACGCTCGGCCGGGTGAGGAGCCGACTGGAGAATCTTCACAGCGTTTTGAGAATTTACGGAGCCGCTCCCTCGAGCCAACGACTCGTGGCCGACTCGCCGTCGAAAACCGAGGAGTGCGAGGAGTCCGCGGCTCCGACGGACGATTCAACGAATCAGGTCGTCCCGGAAGACCCCAAGAACAAGGAAGAGGAGGAGGAGAATATTCCCGAAAATTCGCCGATGGTCGCTCCAGCGGACCAAGAGTGTCCGTCGACGAGCGAGAGGGAGGAGGAAAGGGAGGAAAGGGAGGGGGAGAGGGAAATTTCGAGCGACACGGATTCGAGAGCGAGTCTGGCGGGTGAGCCGATGACGAGATCGAGGATGGCATCGTCGACGACGGGAATGGAGCTCGAGGAGGCGGAGGAGGCGCGATCAGAGTCGGAGGAGGCGAGCTGGCCGAGGTCGAAGAGTTTCCCACTGGACATAATATCGGAGGAACAGTCGGCGGGGAGCTCGACGGAGAAGACGAGGGGCGGCGGGGCCAGGGAATCCGTCGTGGCGCATCGAGCAAGCAAGCTCGACGAGGAGGAGAACGAGGAATCGAGGGAGGAGGAGGAGGGGGAGGAGGAAGAGAGGTGGGGGAAAAAGGTTCGAGACATCCGGGAGTACATCGAGGTGTACTCGCGGATGCAGAAGAGGGCGATCGTCGCGGCCAAGAGGGCGATATCCGACGAGAGCGCCCGGATGGAGGAGGGAGCCGAAGAGAACGCCCGGGATAACGAGCTCGACGAGATCCGGAGCATCGACGAGCCGACACGCCACCTCGAGGACACCGAGAGCGAACCACTGCCCCGAGAATCGTCCGAGCCCGCGACGACGCGCTTCCTCGAGCCTCCGGTCGACGACGACGACGACGACGACGACTCGCCGGGAACTTCGGACCTGGAGTTGAAGCGCCGCCCTGGCGCCATCTCGCTTCTCGACTCCTTCAATCGACCCTCGTCCGTTGAATCCTCCAGAGACGAATACGAAAAGTTGAATTTCGAGGAACAGGACGTGGAGGATAAGGAAGAAGAGGATGAGGAGGACGAGGACAAATCGCGGACGATGGAGAGCCCCATGACCGGCAGAACGGTCGTGAGGGCCGACGACGCGAGTCGAGACTCGAATGAGACCCTGGACCTCGTCGTCGACAAGGAACCGAGCTCGGATCTCCTCGAGGAAGGCAGCAGCGTCTACCTCACCGATCGAGCCTCTCTCGTCGAGAGTATCGCCGTCGATCGAGACGACGACGACGTTAACGAGGACGAGGAAGACGAGGAGAACGAGGATCGAGAACCCGAGGAAGCGACGAGCCAGGACGTACCCGAAGAGGAGAAAGTCGAGGACGACGTGTCGAAGAGAGAATCGACGGATCGGACAAACTCGGGCCAGGCGGTCCTCGCCAGGGGCTCGAGCGCCTCGGCTCGCCAACGCGTACCCTGGTCGTCGTCCTGGTCGTCCTGGACCTCGACGATGAGGAGCGCCGAGTCCCGCTCTGTGAAAAAAGAGCGAAGCCTCCCGATAAAGGGAGTGGCGACTGAGAGGACGGAAAGACCCGGGGAAAACTCGAGGAGAAGCAGCTCCGTAGGGAGGAAAAAGCTGGAACGATCCTCGGGAAAGGCGAGCGAGAACGAGACGAGGAGAAGTCGCTCGTACGCGACACCCAGGAAAACCGAAAAATCCAGAAACTCCGATACGAGGACCAACGAGAGGGAGAATTCGAGATTGTCCTTGCAGCGCCGGAAGATTGACAAGGAGGAAAACGAGGACGAGGAAAAGAGGATGGAGAGAAACAGATCGACTTGTCAATTGTGGAAAAACGCTTCGAAGTCGTCGATCCCGGTGCTGAGAAAGAGACTCGAGGGCGTGCTCGGCACTGCCCGGGAAAAGAGCCAGGAAAAGAGGACCGGAAGCCCGATGAGGTGTCCGCTCACGATACCCAGCTCGAGGGTCGCGACGACGCTCCAGAGGATGGACGACGGCCTCGGGGACGCCGCGGACACGACACCCGGGGAAAAGCCCAGCGAGACACGAACCGTAATCTACGTGAACATCGTCACCGAGGAGGAACGCGGGAGCGCGACCAGGATCGTCGACCCGAAGAAATTCCTCGAATATCTCAAGGATCGCGAGCTCAAGATCGAGGGCGTCCACCCTGGCGGCGCGATAGAATCCTCCCCCAGGATATTGACCGTCGTCTCGTCCGCCGGCGACCGGGACGGAACCCCCACCACCGAGAACTCGTGGTCGATGCGCGTCGAAAAAAGGGAAATTCAGGTCACGGCCAGGCCCTCCGTCATGGACACCAGCACCTCCGTCTCCGACCTACCCGAAGACGGTTTTCCTTCCCCACCCGACGATTCATCCGCTTCCTCGACCACCGCCACGAAATTTCACATCTTTCAAGTCCCAAAACAATTGACCAAGGACGAGTACATTCGACTACTCGAGGCCCTCAACCGGGATCCAAATTTAGGGGAATTGCAAAGGATGGGCAAATTGTGCGACAAACTCGGCCTCGGCTTCAACGATTGAACCATTTCGCCTATCTCTTCCTTGTTTCTTTTTTTCTCAAAACCCTTCCCATTTTTCTTGTCCGTAGCTTTGTCGTTGTTGCGGAAAATGGAGAACAGAACGTTTTTGTCTACCTCGAGGTAGTTCTATCGTTTTATCGTTATTTTTAACGTTTTTTTTTTTTGAAAATTTCTATGGCTTTTTTTGATATTTATGTGTGCAATAAATTTGTCGAAAAAAATTCTCATTAACAGTAAAAGGCTTATTTTTCATCGTTCGTTACTTGCCTGCATCTGCACACTCTGGCAGTTGACGAATTCGATGCTGGATACGAGTGAGTCAAAGACGATGGAGGATTTGCGACAGGAGTCGATGACGATAGAGTTGATTTTGCCCTTGACAGTGACGGTGCTGTCCTGGCATCGGTACATGTAGACGACGTTGTTCATCTCGGCGTCCTCGACGACGAGATTTTTGTTGCCCTTGTGATATTCCTGAGAGGAAATTTCGGGGTTTTACGGGGGTTTTTCGGTGTTGATATCCGAGGGATACTCACGAGAAGCCATTTTTTGCCGTCGCGTTGAAAGACTGGGGGTTTGTCGATGGGGGCGGCATTTTTAACAGCGACGCTGGAGACGGCCGTGACCGGAGGCTTGAACGGCGCCGGGCCGGTTCTCAGAGACGAATTTTTGTGGGTCTGCATGTCCGAGGTGACCTTCTTGAGGCTCCTCGTGATATTCTCGCCCTGATTGATCTGAGCGAAAAGGGCGCTCCTGTCGTCATTGACACTAGAATCCATCGGAGCCATCGGCTCCATCGGGATCATCGGCGGAGGCGGGGGCGGCATTCCTCCGGCCGGTGGTGCCGGTATTCCCGATTTAGCCCACACGAGACCGGTCGTGTGATGCTTACGGACGTACTGCTGGAGCTCCGTCAGCGTATTCACCCACGCTCTACACCACTCGACGTGGCTCTTGTTTCTTTATCGAAAAAAAAATCATTTTTTTTCCCACATCATTCAAGATTGTACTTTTATGAACCTTGAAATAAATTTAGGTGATTTTTTTTAATCCAAATTGTCCCCTAGGACCTCAAAATAAAAGATACAAAAGAAAATAACAATAATAAAAGAGAAAGAGAGAGAGAAAAAATCGTACTTCTCTTTCCAATCTTTGAGGACGCGATTCGTGTAGAATTGGCCGGCGTCGTTCATTTCCTTGACGTAGGGGGCCGGGGTCGGTGAGAACGCGACCCATCCGAGAGCGGGGATGCTCTCGCTGATGGCCGAGAGGTGGTTGAAAAACTCGGAGCCGCGATTTTTTTCGCGATACTCTTGGATCTCGTGGATGGTGACCGAGGTCGGTCCGAGGAGAGAGGTTTGCTCGGATTGGCTGGGGGCGGGACGATTGGCCGCCATTTTCAGGAACTCGAGCTGAATTCTGAGGATCAGAGGTAAGGGTAAGGGCTGACACGCGAGGAGGCGATCGTGCCGAAAACTCACCGAAAGGCTTTCTCGACGAGTCGACTGTGGGTCGCGACGTCGCCGCCGATGTCGGCGCTCAGCCTCAGGTAATCCGCGACCGGACCGGCCACGAGGTCCTCGTAACTAGCGATCGACATTGTCTCGACGCTCGAATATCCGTTCGTCTTTGGGCTCCCGGGTGACGAGGTCTGCGAGCCCGTTTCACGCGTACGGCTCGGTACTCTCTCCTCCAAACGCAGAGTCACCGTCTCCAATCGCTTCACCAAATCTTCCAGCTGCTGCTCGCGATCCTGGCTCTCGCACCCTATCCGCCCATCCAACATTTACCCAATCAATTTTTTTTTTTTTTTCAATATTCTTCGTTTTGAAAAACCGAATATTAATC
>JABMBV010074825.1:0-12913 GCA_018906735.1 Mesochorus sp. PSUC_FEM 10030011 | reverse complement strand
ATTTATAATTGAATTTAAATATAATTATTGTGTAAGAAAATATAAGAAATTATTTATGATGACGGTCCCATCTGACGCTTCTGTGGAACATTTCGACTCACCTTTTTACTGTGATACGTGCTCGACGTTCGTGCGACCGTACGTGCCGCTATCGGGATTCTCGGACGATTGAATTCATACGGTTTTTTGACCCTGGAACCATTGAATCGATGAACAGGAAGTTCGACGCTGATAACGCGATGGATAATACGGATAATAGTGAGTACATACCTGTAAATTCGAACGAGCCAATGTTCCGTCGTGTAAGCCTCCTCTAAGTACGTAAGTTTGAAATTTTTGTTTCCTATCTCGGCGTTACGCGTACGGTCGTAACCTGGCGGTGAGCGATAATCGACTGTGACCTCGCCGAAGCGATAATAGCTCAGTTTGTACATGAGCGAATTGAGGAGAGTCGGCGAGCCTTCGGAGTCGACGCGAAATTCTCCTCTCTCGGTAAAGTAATCACTCTCGCGGATATCCTGGGGATGCTCACCCTCGGCTATTCGCACCATCCACAAAAATTTATTGATGTCGTCGCCGGAATAACCGATCATTCCACCGAATATGACTAGGACGTAATCGACGTCGAGGGACGTCATTATCTCGTACGCCGCGCTCTCGTTCGAACTCATCGCTTTTCCAACTAGCGCTATGTGGGAATTGTTCCACGTATTGTTGTCCACGAGTGTCGTTCTGACGGACAAATCACTCGTTTATACGCCTCTCCATACTCATATTTAGATTTTTTTAATACATAGCATGTGTATTAGATCGGGCCTTTAAAATATTTTAAACTTGAAATAGCTTCTAACTTTCAGATTATAAAAAAAATTTGATAAAAATATTTTTGTAGAACGTTCCATTTTCTATAAAAATGCTTAAATCAAATTATTTTATCTAATCTGAAATTTGAAAATTATTTCACGTTTAAAAAAAAAATTGTTTAAATACACGTATTTTTCTATTCAGAATTTAGGAATATAGGATTAGGAAATTTAGGATATAAGGATTACTATAATGCATATCGACGAGATGTATATTTACCTGTTTGCCATGCCAGCTATCTGATATCCGTAGTCCCACCAGCTCATGACTCGGGCGTCGTTCTCGGTATTTTGGGCCAGCCAGTAGTAAGCTTCGCGAAAATCATCGAGGATGCTTCTCCCGCCGTCGTTGGTGTACGAGGCAAGGACGATGGAGGGGCTCGAGTAAGCGTTGCTCGTGACCCACGTGCAGTGTACGGTAAACATCATGAGGAGTACGAGTATACCGAAAGCAACGCCGTTACGAAGATTAGCGCCGAGGCCATCGCCGTTACCCCTGGGCCTCTCGTGTTTCATTCTCCGTAGTTTGCCGGCTTTGTCGTAAAGACCGCGACCAGGACTCGTTTCTCGTTCCTCCTCGCTCTCTTCGTCGCCGCCGCTGCCTTCTCCGCACTCGCCACGATCGCCGCTCTCGCGATCTTCCTCCTTGAGGAAGAGTTCGAGAAGACCGCTGAAGGCGACGCCGGACAGCATACAAACGACAGGCGTCAGCGTCAGCATCAAACGTACCATCACACCGGCGAAATATACCGCGCTTATCGCGTACAGAATAACTGCAATCGAGACCACAATTCGATCGATAGCGTGAGAATTAGAAGAAGGGAGAAGAAAGTTGATACTCACCGAAAACACGCTCGTCGTTGATGCGTTTTATGCAGTACCAGAGGCCGACGGGGAAGGTCGTGACGAGTATGTGAAGATCGAAGAAGAAGCTGAACCAAGTGGTCGGCTGATGCTCCGAGACCGAGGCGATAATCGGTATGTGAATTTTGGCGTAACCGGTGTCCCACAGACTGTAGAATCTGCCGCTCCAGGGTGCGACGATGCCCGCGTAAGTGAGGGCAACGAGGACGGCGAGGAGGGCGGCCGCGGTGGCGGTCACGATACCGCCGAAATATTTCATCTCGGATCTCGTCAATACGGTACGAAGATGTCGGAGCGCCGCGACAAAGATGATCAGGCCAAAGACCCCACCAGCCGCCATATGCTCGGAGGTACGTATCGGTTGAAAACCGACAAACGGAATCTGCATACTGAGCAAGAGCCCGAGTATGTAGAAGGTCGTGTACGAGGTGAACAAACGATTGCTGTAACGATTCATAACGAGAAGCACGAAAACGTGAAACGGTATGAGATTTATGATGAAGACGTAGCCGCCCCAGGCTGAAACCATGTAGAAGTAGGAGAGGGCCGTCATAGCCGCCCAGAATATCGAGCCCGTTTTCACGGACTTGACCCACAGGTAGTAGGTTATCTGCAGGGCAAATATGGCTATGCCCTCATTGTCGTAACTGCCGGCTACCGATCTCGATATGTAACCCGGTACAATGGCTATGAAACACGCGGCGAACAGGCCCGCCCCGGCGCTCCACAGTTCCTTGGTCAGCAGATAGGTAGACACGGAGGTCAGACCGCTGAACACAGGCGCCAGGAACACACATATATCTCTTATGTGAACAGGAATGTTGAGACTGTGCAATACATAATGGATGGATCCCGAAGTTATCATGAGACCTGGATAGACGGTTCCGCCGACTATGCGTCCCAGCGGATACCAAGCTCTCTCGTCGAACCAATTGAGAAAATTGTAAAAACCATGCTGGACCATGTAAGCCGTAGCTCTGTAATTGAACCTGCGATTCAAACATTCTAACGTTAATCCTCTATAGACATTTAACTACGACGCATTAGGGACATGAAACATTGAGGAAACATCCAAGCGACGAAGAGTGTCGAATGAAAGACGTACCATGGATCGAACTCGTGGATTATACTCTCGAAGCGTATGACGGCGAAGAGACGCGAGGCGAAACCGGATATCCACGCGAGCAACAAAATAGTAAATGTTAAGAGAGAACTGAAACCTGCGGCATTGGTCAGAGTCGAGGATTTGATCTGTCGGGACGAGGACGAGGACGTCGGCAACGACGACGACGACGACGTCGAGGACGATGTCGCCTTCTTGTCCGGAAACATGGCTTTCTTCGGCGCAGCGACCGATTTGCTCTGCATTTTACGGGTTTCTCTTGTTCTTTTTAAGCCTGTATAAAAAAACTTTTCACCACCCCGCCACCCCGATCACGCTAAATAATTATCTCCAAGATGTGTACTCCTCCTTCTCGAATCATTTGCCAAACACCGCGTAGGAACATACGTGCGAGAATACTCACGCACCCATCCCCGGTACGACACGTAGCAAGAAATTTATCACTAATGTCTGTGTGGCAACTATACCGCTACCACTTGCTACTCGTCGCCGCTACTCGTCGGCTCGCTACTGGCGCTCTAGGGAAGACGACACGAGACACGTCGAGAGGATCCGACCAACCTCGGAATACCAAAAATCCCCAATCGGCCTATCACTAGCCTATCAGCGAGGAGAAATTCCGGCACGTCGGTAATGCGGATATCGTCGATACCCTGGTGGAAATATACCGCGGTCATATTCGATAAGAAATAGTACATGATATGAAAAAAAATAAGGTAAATTTGTTAATTTATCGTAAAAATAACATAGAAGTTAAATGAATATGACATATTCGGATAGAAAAAATGTTGCTAAATTATAACGAATAACATTTTTGTGCATTACAAGGAAACTTATACGCTTTCAAACTATAGCAAATCTAACAAAAATTTATAATAAATTATTGGAATCTTTTGCTTTTGAGTTAATACAATTCTTACATTATTTATGAAATTATGTTATTTATGGGTATCGTTTAAAGTAATGAAATCTGTCATGAATTAACAAATTTTGTCAGAAATAAACACATTTTTTTTGTATAATAGTGAACAAAATATAACATTTTACAAATATTTAACTATTTATTATCAATTTTTGTAGAAAGTTGCTGAAACATTTCAATAAATTGTCATAATTTGGCAACATTTGAATGAAATCTGTCAGGTAACTTAAAAAAATACGTTTTCGAATGTTTATTCGAAGTCGTCAGAAAACAAGAACAATCTGACAATATCTGGGACAATGTTCCAAAAGCTGTACAAAATCAGTCATTATTTTAACCGAAATTTATGTTTTCTCATACATTTTAATAATTTTTAGAACCTGGTTATTATTTCGTACACATTCTGACGAATTCGGATTGATATTTCTACCAGGACATGGTCGGTCGAGAATCCAGTGGTCGTTCGGTATATTTTGAAAATTTATTGAAAAAATGTCACAACGCGCTTATAAAAATATCCTCTCCGTTACTATATTGCACACGTCTATCTACAATCGTTGTTCCTCTCAAATGCCCATGCCCGCATCTCGCGGATCAACATCGTTGTCACGTTCTCCAGGTACTGATTCTCGAAGCGGAACTCTACAAGAACCGTTGAATGCTGGTATGATCCTTGACTTTGTCAAGGCTGTCCAAGTTATCCCACCACAGGGACAATCTGTGCTTCAGGATTAGATCGAACCACGGAGTCAGAGGAGCGTTCACGTGCTTGACAAATTCTTTCACCTCGTCTTTGGAGATCCAACGAATCTCGCTGACCTCGTCAGGATTCGGATCCAGAGTTATTTCGTTTTTTCGAAGAAACAGCACGTAATCGATCTCGTGCTCGCCCCACGTTCCATCCCCGTTCGAACAATAATGAATCCTCGTCAAATACTTGAGGTCCTGAGGAGTCGCTTGACTCTTTGGTATCCCCAATTCGTAATTCAATCTACGCTGCGCCGCTCGTCTAACTCCTATCGCATCGCGTTCCTCCGTCTCTCCCGGCACTTCCATCAGAGGATGACTGCAGCACGTGTTGGTGTAATAGCCGGGAAACGTTATCTGAAAAATTTGCATCTGTTTATTCAGTCGCCGAATAATTTATAATTATTCACACGCATAACAAATTAACTGGAGACCACTGACGTATTCGGACAAATAATTTTTAATTATTCTCACGGATAAAGAGCAAACTAGATGCCAATACGAATTAATAATTTACAATTATTCTTATACGGATAAATTGTTAATTGATAAACTGTCAATATAATTTTACTGGTAACTCGTTTATATCATCAGTCAACCAAATGACAAGTTGGTTCAAATCAAATATTGTCCAATCCTTTGCTATCGCTCCAAGATTCATTTGGCGATACAAGAACTTGGCCAATATTTTATTCGTTAAAAATATAAAAGATATTTAATTTTGAAAAAGGCAACTTTTAATATGGGCTCTTGTGGGAGATTCTGAAAAGTTGAGATAATGAACAAATTTGTTTCAACATATAAGAATCAACATTGAAGCGCACACTTGAATGATAAGAACCAAATGAGTGTTGAATTTATTGAAAATCGTGTAAATAAAATATGAAATTCGCTGTGATTCATCTGCAGTGGTGAAACCCTTACTAACAATAAATAATATATTTCAACAGTTATCCACATGTACTCGAAAAACAATTTTTCATAATTCTTTTAATTCTGAAAAATATTCAAGCTCATTGTGAAGGCAGTTGTAAGATCGAACCGACCATCTTCACGATACCCATCGCTTATATCGCCTTTTTTCATTTCAATAAATGTATTAAATACAGGATTTCAAGGCAAAATTTTCCCCACAGAAATATAGCTATTTTATTGTTACTTATTTTCATGTCATAAGTACTCGTATCCAAAACACAAATGAAAGAAATTTTCCTTATTACGCGGCATCGCTGTTACGACATTTAATTCTTATTCTTACAATTATTATAGCGCCTCGACTTTTTTTTCATGCTCTATACTCTATGTTCCCCACAGCTTATATCTGCTCCGTATATCTTATATTTTTTCATTGTACGGAGACCCTCAAGGTAGTTCTATCGTAGCATTAAAATCGAAAAATTGTTTTTCAGTTTTTCTCACATAAAAAATAATTCCTTATATAGTTTCTTACATTTTTTAATTGTGCATGGAAAAGAGGAGGGGGAGGGGCTTATTTTAAACATACGATTAGCCGGAGGACTAGTAACTTTCGTAGAAAAAATTTCTACTTCATCGTACAAGAAATCGGATGCCTCTCTCCGAATTCCATCGACGAAGGATAAGGATATTCGTAGGAATACATACGATACCTTTGTACTGGCTCTCTTCTGTAGTAGTAAATTGCCTCTGCCGTCAAAGAGGAATACACTGAAGGCCCTGTGAAGAGGCAGTTCGCTGCCATCGCCGCCGCCGCCCTCGTCGACCCTGTGGCAGTGTCTCTTGGTCGCTTCACCGAGAGGTCTGTCGAGCTCATCCACGAGGATGCATCTTTCCTCGAGAGCAGCCTCTTGAAGAGGAGCAGCGGCTATATCGAATTTGGCCGAGGATGTGCCTCCTACAGAGGAGAATTGCCTCAACGTTCCAACCAATTTCTTTCCTCCACGAACGAAAGTATTGAGAAACGTCATCGTGACTTTGACAGTTTGTGAAAGCGGGTCAACGCCGACGTTACCGTGTCCGTTCGACACGCGAGCTAGCTCCCAACTGCGAGGCGGCAAAATACGCTCTCTCTCGCGCTCTCGAAACTCTGGTCAAGATAATATGCGTTGCGAAATAATAAAAACGTGTGTCGTGTTATAAATGCGACTCAATCGGTAACTCAAAACTATTCCATGTGCTAAATATGAGAAAATATTCGCATGAAAAATCAAAACCCTGTCGGAACATAGCGTCAACGACGTTTTTACAATTTTTTATCTTTTGACAAGATTACAGCAACTTGTGTATATATATATATATACATTATCTCATATTGTGCGTCTCAAAGTCGGAGTGAATAACAATACGCCTCTCTCAACATAATATATTCTCTTGTTATAACCTCTCTCTCCCTCTCTCTCTCCTGTTGGACGAGAAAAAAAAAAGAAAGAAAAAAAAAATTCAAAATATTATCTATTTTTGTAAAATCCATTATATCATGGCGATGCTCGTACGAGTGAATTTACATATGCGAGTACGCAGATATGTATCTCTGTGGGATAAAAGCTCATGAATCGTTGTCGCTTATTGTGATAAAAAAAAAAAAAAGCTGCGGGTGACCCTGGATGGGCGTAAATAGATGAGAATAGAGAAAACGAGCCGCGACATGTCCACGTTTTATCCGATCGCGATTTATAAATTCGTCACGAAACGAGGACGCGATGTGTCGTCGTCGATGATTGTTATTCCGGAATGGTGAGGCTGACGGTTCTCAGGATACCGAGATAGGTGACTACAGCAGCGCCGATCTGTGAGATTGTTTGCAATGAGAAAAATTAGGCAGGCCAGGAGGTTATTGAGAAGGATTAAGGGTATATACGGACACGGTTTGCAAGAGTCCAAAATTGATGCGTATCGCGCCACCGGCGACGACAAATTCGAAGCGACGCAGCGCAAAGTATTGTCCGATGAAAAATATGTACTGAAATATATGAGAGACGTTTATCTTTCAGATGGCGGAGTCCGCGCGTCGGTCGTCATTACCTCGCGGTCGTGCCAGCAGCGATTGGCGTCGTTCGAGGGTACCATCCGGGAGTCCGAACGCGAGACGTTGGCACCGATCTCGGCCGCCTGTGAAAAGACGAGCCGAGCAGATGACGAGTAAATGAAGGTCAGCAGGGGGGGAGAAAGGAGAATCGAGAGATTACCGCTGCCGTTGTGATGTGGCAGATGCTCGTGAGGCTTGTCAGCAGGATAAGACAGACGAGGAGCGTAGCGCCATTCATGAGAATTTCAGCCGATGTCACGTTTGTCCTTGACATTTCGTCGACGCGAGTCACGACGTTCGTAATGAAGACCAATACCCAGAGGACCGATCGAAGGGCGAAAACCGAGTGCAATCGTTGGGCCACGTCGATCAATTCCTCGTATTGTATCCATACCCGAGCCAACCTCTGCCCGTTGCGACCTGTCGACGATCGACGAAACTTTCTCAACCGCATGCTCGATATACGACGATATAATACACAGGAGAGCGATAATACTATTTTTGTAATGGTCATCGATGCGACGGAATCTTCGTAAAATGCCATATACAATGAATATGTAGAGGATCATGTCGGTGACGATGGCGACGTATCGTATGATGAGCCACAAATTGCGAAGGCTGCTCGAGTGCGCGCCGATCAAGATACCGTTCAGCGTGACCAGAGCGAAACACTTCGCCAGGGAGGCTCTTCTCGTCGCGATGGAATTCGACCCGATCCTCGCGTCGAGAGTATCCATGCTACTGAGGGCCGTCGCGATCTCGCGTCTGTGCACCAGGCTCGAGACACAACCGAGACTCAGACTCGTGTACACGATACTCGTTCTCAATACCTTCAAGAGTACCAACTTGTCCGTCTTGAAATCGAGGAACAACATGACGTATAATCTTTCCCCCAATTGGTACAAATAAGCGAGATTCAACAGGAACGAGTAGCCGAGAGCGACCCAGGATATCCGCAAATCGCCACGACTGATCGTGTATGGCATCATTCCCATTATTCGGGCCATCGATATCGCCGTTCTCAACTCCCCGATAAACGTCATCTTGTGTATTTTCTCGCAAAAACCTTTCTCGATCGGACTACAATGTAATACTAGAATATTTTTCAAAGCGGAAATCGCAACAACGCGAGGAAAAGAAAGTAGAAGATAACAAAAAAGGAAGGATTATAGGAGATCGCGATGACGATTATCCTGGGGCTTTTAGTATAACGAGGTAAGTCGTCATGGTCGCTGCAATCTGAAAAATCGATGGAAAACGCGATGAGACTCGTGGAGCATAAGCGAGATCGATAATGGGGAGAAAAGCTTACGGCTCGCAACAGCGGCAGATCGACCCGGAGGAAGCCGTGCGCAACGGAAAAGTCGAAACGATGCAGTAAGAAGTAGAATCCCGCGTGAAGGTCATCCCGTCGGAGAGAGGGGGTGGAGAAAGTAGACTCGATCGTTCGACAAGAGAGACTCGGAACGATCGACGAATCGGGTGACGAAGCGACAGCTCCAATTTTGTTGGCCTGAAAATAAAATCGTTTGAGAACATTGGAAGAGGGAAGAGTTGAGGAGAAGAAGAAGCGAGGGTACCTCGGCGGCGGCCGTGTGGCAGACGAGAGCGAGTACCGTGAGAAGAAGAACAAGGATGAACGTGACAACGGCGTCGCGCGACACCGTCGACCAATCGATTGAGGGAGAGTGATCCGTCTGGAAGAAGACGTAGATGCGGGACGTAGCGTTGAGGGTGAGGGCGATGATCCAAAGCAAGAGCTGATAGTCGTAGAGGGAATTGAGTCGAGTCGCGGCGGCGACGAGGGTGCTGTGGAGAGACGATACGTCGTGGAGAGTCAGAGGTTTGACTCTCTGACGATGATGATTGGATCGGGCGGCGGTTATCGTACGATTGAGACTACGAAATCTGTGGAGGAGAGAAGCGACGATGGCCGCAAATTTGAGAATGCCGGAGGTGAGGGAAGCGTAGTAGAAGAAATAGAGTATCGGGAGCTCGATCGTTTCTTCCTCCTCGCAGATGCGTGTCAGCCAGCCGAGACAGAGGACGCAGAGGCCCGCTCCGATAAGTCCGATCGCGGAGCGTATCGTGCGTATCCTCGGTGTCGGTCCGATCTCGAGGACCTCGTCGTAGCGAGCGAGGCGAGCTAGGGAAGCTCGCAGTTTTCGGTGACGTACCGCGCCTATGAATATATCGAGAAACAATGCCCATGCGAGAAGAACCGTTCTCACTATCGTCATGAGACGAAGCTTCGTCTCTGCCGTCGCCCTCGTCAATTTTTCAAGGCGTCCGTACAGAAGATACATGTATAGAAGGCCACAGAAACACGAATAGGCCAGAGCGATTCGCGACACCCGTACGCCCCCACCGTTCGTCACCGAATAAGGCGCCGAACCGAATATTCGAGCGGCCATAAGAAACGGCACGAGATCATCCGACAAGGACATGTTGCCTCCTTACGCGATATCGTGCGACTCTCGTGGCATCGGTTCCGATCCAGATGGAAAGACGCCTCTCTCTCTCTCTCTCTCTTATACATCGCTTCGTCATTCATATACGCGATACACACGACAATTACATTTATTCGAGAAAGTTGAAATTTATGAGTTATCGATTGTACATTACGATAGACGCTATCACCAAGTGTGTCGTAATCGACATATACGATCGTTGTACTTATCGTACATACATCCCTTCGAATCATGCTCCAAATGTGCGTGAGAGAATCACGATTATTCTCATTTCCGGTCTAATGACCGTGACGCTCCGAATTTCTTTGATCGGTTGGTGAAGAGATGCGCGATTTCAGGTGAACAAATCACGTAGCGCGGCCAGCATTGTCTTTCCATAAAATGCTCGAGTCTATGACAATCGAATAACAATAATAATGGTAATAATATCGACCTTGGCATTAATAATGTTGAGAAATTTGTATAGGCGTCGTCGTCGTTGTAGTCGTTAATTATTCATAAATTGAGAGTCGGTCCAGTTCGAGCTCAAACAATTTTTGTACAACGTCGTTGATTAGGAATTCCTTAGACACGTCGACGATGAGTTTGTCGATAAGGCGATCGGCGATCCTAAGGAGAAAAGAATAAATGTTGTTAAAGGAACAAGAAGAAAAAGTAGAAGCAGAAGAATTGGACAAGAGGGAGATCGATGAATTGTCGACTGACCAGGCTACGAGCTCCCAGGGTCTATTGCGACCCTCGCTCGTGTACATAGGATCGAAGCGTGACCAATCTCGATACTCTGCACGATAATCGGCGAGTGCCTCGAGCGACGATTCGCAGACTCTTTTCAACATTCCCGTCTTCTCGGGGCCGAGAGATTCTCGAATCGGAGGTTGGTCCTTATTGGTGATACACACCAGTCCCATATTTTTCCTATCGTTGGATCCAACCTGCTCTCGTCGTGTATTCGTATTTGTCCGTGTCCTCGTTTTCCTGTCGGACGATGGCAGTTGCGGCGGTGGCGGCAGGATCAACGGCACTCGTCGTCTTGACGATTCCTCCACCCTCGTATCGAGTCTTTCAGTGTCGATATTAGTGAGGAGGCTCGAGGAGGATTCTCCCTTGGGGAGACACATGCGAAAAGGTTACAAGATTAAGATGAAGATCAGAGATGGAAGGGAACGCGTCGCGATTAGGTGATGAGCGCTACCGGATCTAAATCGCTCGGCACGGGTATCGACATCATCGTACTCATCTCGTCCTCCTTTGGTGGCAAACGAATTCTCGTCCGAGTTGGACGAGTTACGGGACTGGGACAGGGTCCTTCGGTTCCGTTAGCTCGATCGAGTTGAGGGTGAGCCACCGTCGAGATGCGGTTCGTCGATGCCGCCTCTGCCCCCCATCATCAACGGCAACGAAAACAACCACAATGATGATAGCAACAACAACAACGGACGATAAGTAAGACGAATAAATGTTTACAGGAATGAACTTACCCCGTTTACCGTGTGACGAATAATGAACATCGCTGTACATGCTCAATCGCGATGGACGAGGGCGACGATTGGTAGATCGTAGTGTCTGGTCGGATCGTAATTGCCGAGACGGATTGTGGGGGGAACAGCCCGTTCGTAATTTCGAGAGTATCGCCTCGCATTTAAGGAGCATTTCGTTACCCTGTAAGAGCAATGAGACACGTTTGTCGTAATTATAGATCGATCTGGTGCAAGCTGGTTGGTTACCCTGATGGATCGTTACCGGGGTGATGGTCGTTGCGGCGTTGATGGATGGCGCTACTGGTGGTGGTGACGACTCGACGTTGTTCGGATATTCATCGAGACGGATCATCGTACCAAGATCGGCGAGCTCCGCAACAACGGCCAGGATCTCCCCGAGTTTGCCGAAGAGAGGTTGTCGACGAGCTTTGACGACGGAGCTCGGTATGTGTTTGAAGTAAGCGTCGAGCGCCCGCAGTGCCAGCCGATGTGACGTCAATAATTTTCGCTCGATAGTGTCGCTGCGGTGATGATGGTGGGAATGGGGGTTGCAACAGCCTCGTGGTATCCTGGTTGTTCTCGCACGCCTCCGCAATTCGCTTGTCAGTCGGCCAAGGTCGTACAGATAATTGCGGGAAAATCTCGTAGCGAATTCCATGGAGCATCGCTGCCTCTTTCGCAGGTCGCAATCGCCGTCCGGTAGCGGTATTCTTCTCAATCCCAACTCGATCTTGTCCAACAGGAGACACATCTTGTTTTGTATTGCGAGTATCTTGCGAGTATCATTGGCTCGTCGTTGTTCGTAGCTACTGCATTCCGCAGTCGATCGCAGCACGATTCGTTTCGTCTCCGCGTCTCTCTCCCTGTTGGATTCGCACGACGAACGTCGATCATCCTTCTCGAGCTGCTTTTGTATTACCATCAATTCATTTATTCATGTATTTACTCGTCTATCGATCGATTCGTTTCGTCAATATATGGTATCATTGTACCTGGATCGATGCTCCGTTTCTTATCGTTGGTATGCCATTATCTTCTCCTCTCATCGAATCATCTCGATTCGTTTCTTTCCTTGTCGTCGTCGTCGTCGTCATCGTCGTCGTCGAGCGTTCCGAGCGGGCTCTTTCGAGACTCTCCGATTCTAGCGAACGGCATACACTGTACTCGTCTCGTTTCATCTCGAGAGGTCCAATTTTGCCCTTCGGACGATTCATTGATATCCACTGAGTAAGATTTAAGATTAAAGAGGCTCACGCCTTACAATCATATCAGTATGTACAGAGCATACGTAATTTTCATTAGATTTTGATTTTTTTCAGGTTTATTTTATGAAAAAACTGTGTGAATCGTGTTGAACTGTTTTAATTTGTTTTATAGAATTTTACAGTAGATATTGATTTTTAAATATTCCAAAAGATGTGATACAATTGTTTAATAATAA
>JABMBV010074714.1:0-12915 GCA_018906735.1 Mesochorus sp. PSUC_FEM 10030011 | reverse complement strand
GGGGGGGGGGGTGGCGGAGGATATGCAGAAAGTATACGCGGTGATTAGAGGAGGGGGTGAGATGGCACAGAAGAGCAAGAGGGATCGAATAAAAAACCTCATTGGAACAAAGATAGAGAGACAAATGGGAGAAGTAAAAAAAAAAAGACGAAGGGATGAAGAGAAGTGACAGAGAGAAAAAGCGAATATATGTATATATATATATTAGAAAAAGAAAAGGGAGAAAGAACGTCGCGGCAGGTCTGGGCGAGGGCGATACAGAATGGAGTAAAAAAGAGAGAGAAAGAGAGAGTGATAGAGAGAAAGAGAAGAAAGAAGCGAGTGGGGAGAACACAGGACAGAGGCAAGCTCACCCTTGTTTCATTCGGCTTTTTAATAAGGACCTCGTTTGGTACTCTAGGCTTTAAATAGATCAATACCTACGTACTTCATCCCTGGCAACGAACCCATCCCCGTTCCCTTTTTACCCTGCGGTCTGTTTTTATCCCACTCTTTCCTCGCTGCACTATCCCTCGCTCTTTCTCTCTTTTTAACCCCCGCTCAACCCCACCCTTCGCCCTTTCCTGTCCTTCTTTCTATATACCTCTCTCTTTCTTTCTCTCTCTCTCTCTTTCTCTCCTCTGTATACACTCACAGTATTTCGACCTGCCCCTCCACCTCGTCCAACTCGTTCTAACCACCCTCATTGCGATTCCATCCCACTCTTCGTTTCTGTCCTTTCCACGCTACATGTACTTGCTCTCTATATATATCTCCATCCCACTCAATCTAGTCGGTATTCCCTCTTTTTCACTCTTCTATGTATTCGCCTTTCGTTTTTCCTCCCTTCGCGCCTACACTCTCTCTTCCTCACTCTCCCACCCTCTTTCTCTCTCTCTATCTCTCTCTCTCTAACTCGTGTAACCACCCTCCACTCCCTCAGACTCCTGACTGCTGATGCGATGTCCCTCCCTCTCTCTATCTCTCTCTCTCTTTGCTCTCATCTCTCACTCACTTTTACGGCATGTGTTTCTCTTTATATTCTCTCCTCTCGCTATTTCGCTCTAGCAGCTTTCGCTCTCGTGGTCCAAAACCACTACACCCGTTCACACAATATATATATATATATGTAATATATACGAACATATACAATGTATATATATCGAGTACAGCCAAGAGCCCGTCAACCACCTACGCGGTAACGCGCGCTGCCCGCTTTTTCCCTTTTACCGTACACAACTGCGTTTTTTTTTGTTCCCTCGTTTTGCCTTTTTCTGCATTTTTTTTCCAGTATCACTCGCTCTATCGTACACCTCTGGCCTTCAACTCTCGCGCAATTTTTTTTTTCCTCCCCAACCTCCAACGCTCTGGGTGAATGGATGAAATGTAGGTAGAAGTAACGTTTTCGCTTTCTATATACAAGCCACTGCTACACGCTCGAGCCTCGACGAAAACGAGAGTCATGTGAAGGTATATAGTTTATATACATACGTATATATAGTATATATACAAAAAGACAGAGATAGAGTAAAAGCGTACACGATGCACGATAGAAATCCAAAACGCGAGAGGAAAACGTGGAATCCAGATAGTACGCCAATTCACGTGTGGTCTTCCACTCTCCCTCTTTGTTTCTTCTCAATTTTCATCAAATATTACCATCCTGTAATTAACTTTCATCACGTACTCGAGTACAGCTAATTTTTCAATGTCTGACTGAAGAAGGATGCTGCGAAAAAAAAAGAAAAAATAGACATATCACCTCTCAATTTTTGAAGATACCGTAAAGTTATGATTATAATAAAATGTACAAAGTACACGTTTAATTGTCAGAATTAATTTTTACTTGATAATTAATTGAAAATTTATATGAATATTCTTAAATATAATTCCATAATGTCTAAAAAAATATGAAAAGGTGTCATCGATTAGTTATAAAAGATATTTAACGATTAAAATGGCAACTTTTGACATTGCATATTCTTTTGAAGCTTTCGAAAAATTGCACTTTTTAACAATCAACATCATGATTTTTGAATCGATTACCCTTTTTTAAAGCAGGATACCATCTTAAAAATTTGAAAAAAAAAACACATTTTTTAGGCTTCAAATATTCTTTAAAATGTGTAGAATTGATAATAATTATTTATAACAGTAGTCAAAACCTTTTTCTAATGTTATAAACCCATAATTTTTCAATATTAATTTTTTCTCTCGAAGTTGAATAATAGAGTAATAAATACATTAAACCGATTTTTTTTGCCCATTTTTTTTGTGAAAAAAAATCATTAAAAATGTTTAAAAAATTGCAGACAAAGTTGGTATCCTACCTCGATTTTTGCATACACAATTTTACAATATCTTAACAATATTTATGCAAATTTCCAAGCCATAATCCAGTAATATCGATAATTTTACTATTTCCTTAATCACGCATCAAGTGCAAAAGTTCGTGAAAAAGTTATGGAATTCACAATTAGCATCACGCAATTAAAATCCCGATGATCATCCCCCTTTCTTATATCGCAAGATTCGCACGTGTTGAAAAGCCTCGGACACTGCGGATTATGAGCACGTAGTACATATACGCAATGAATGTTTAAAGCGTTTACCGTTTATAGTTATGAAAGTGCGATGCCCGCAAGGGGTCGGCGGAGGGGAACGGCTCTCATACAATATGTATACGTGTATGAGCTTACCGTTCGATCTCCGCGCCATAGGCATAGGTGCATCGACTGACGGGCGCGTGGAGTTTGTATTACGCGTCGGAGAGCACGAACCTGGAAAACATGGTTGAACCGCCAATTGGTAACCAGCGGTGTGTACCACCAGCAAACTCGTTTGACATCTGACGCCTTCAGCGCGCGCGCGCGCGCGCGCACGCTTCGATGACTATATCTCACGCATCGAGGGGCGACTCTCGAATTTTCACTTTTGTAAAAATCAAATGAAAACTCGACGAAAATATATATTTTTTTATCAGTTTATTATCTATACAGGTTTTCATTTTTCCGTATTCCAAATGATGTTTTCGAAAATTCATTGAATTCAATAGAGGGTCGATTCAGTTTGATCGAATTACGACTAAATTTCTAAAGCCGCTCGCAGCTTCGGGGCTATAAAAATATTTATAAAATCTTCGTAATGATGAAATGCAGTATCTTTTTTTTTTTTTTTTCTATCGAGCAAATTTTGCGGTTGAGAAATATATATGCGGTACCAGGGTGACAGGTTGTTCGGATGGGGTGTCGATGTATGTATATATGCGTGTTTAAGCGCGGACGAGTAGCACCATTTTTTTTTATGACCGATCAGGACCCGCGCTATATATGCCCGAGGGGGCGAAATACACGTTGCACCACGCCGCTCTCTGCGAACCTCTCTCGCCACTTTTTTTCCTCTCTTTTCTCTCTCTCTCTCTCTTCTCGTTTTTTTTTCTTCTTTTTTTTCCACAACTGCTCTCTGTCGGCGCGTCTCTCACCACCCTCGCTCTTTTCTCGCCACTCTCACTCTCGACGATACGTTTTTTCATGTATACATATATATATATAGAGAGAGAGAGATATATTCTCGTCTATGTGGGGCTCTGTTTCCGTGTGTACGAGTGTGTCTGCTGGGCGCTTTTTTTCACGGGCATTCGAGCTCTCTGGAAAGGGTGATTTGTCGACCTGACCCCGAGAGCGCACCAGTTGTGGGCTCGCACCGTGGGAACGTCCTTGACCTATCGACGCCGAATAATCTCGCGCTCACACCACCCGGAAGTCATTGTATATACACAGGGATGTTGCACTGGGGGATGGAGAAACGGATCGAGCCGAATTCCGATCTCTACACGCAAATGTCGCAAAGAGAGATTTTCCTATTTTATGCAATTCACGCTTTCAATCTCATTTAAAAGCTGATCGATGTCCAAAAGGAAATATTTGCTTAATGGGGTTTTTTTTTTTTGAAAATTCAAAATGCCCTCCCAATTGCACTTTTATCTTCAATCTCTTATATCCTAAGGTAGACTCGATTTTCCATGAATTTTTTATGGTTAATTGATACGCTGACAATGTCGTTCGAGGAGAACACGCACGATTGGCCTGTAAGAGGGATCGGAGGGTTGTCCGCATATATATTTTATCCCGTCAACAATGTATATGACGAAAGAGCGGTGGCTCTCCCGCGAGTCGTGCTTTTTCGATTGCATACATGGCCATATCAGCGAAAGAGAACGATGTAATTTCCGTCGACCGCCACAAAATCAATAAAAGAAACATTACATTGGCGGCTGGTAGTACGTACTCTCTAGCTGCGTGGAAAGACCATGGGATTGGATGAAACGCGATGGAATGGGTAGCGCGCGCAAGCGTTTCACTCCCGTGCGCTTTCTCTCTTCTTCTCTCTCTCTCTCTCTCTCGCTCTTTTTTTCTTGCTTCATCCCCTTTCTTTCTCTCTCGCGGGGGGCCCACTGGTATAATACGCGGGCGTCACGGGGCAGCTCCGATGGTTGCGACCCCTCGCGAACCGAACAAGCTGGAGGAAACTATACATACACAGAGAAAAGGCGAAAGCAGCAGTAGCAAAAGCAGCGGCAGCCTTATGAAATATGGCCTCCTTACGAAGAAACTTGATTTTAAGGTGGGGGCCGAGAGACATCCCGAGGAGGAAGAGACGCCCGTGGAGAATGAAACGAGGAAGAGGTTGGGGGAGGTTGGATGAGGGTGAAGAGGGCGGAAAAACCAGCCGAGAGCAAGAAACTACTATATGACTATATTTATATATATACATAGATATTCGCGTGTATATAATACGGGATAGTAGCGAGGACGAATTCTAGGACGGAGAAAAAAGATGGAGGAGGGCAAAAATGTCGTGGGTGGAATGAGTGGAGGGGTTATACACCTACAGAAGATCCATAAGGTCTTTATGGACGCAAAGATTCACCCTCTGCCAGCTTCCATCCGTACATCCTCCTTTCTTTAGCTCCCTTTTTATATTATTGGTATATTTTCTCCTTTTTTGCTCAGTTTTTCTCATGAAAATCTGATAGATTTTCTGGGAGACGTTGCGTAAACGAATACTTCGTTTGACATTTCAAAACCGTCTTTTCTCGGTACAATAAAATTGTTTAATTTTTTAGTGTACGAATATATCATTGAGGAAAATCAATTCTCTTTTATCTTCCACGATTTAATTGAAAATTTTTTAATTCTCTTGGAAATTACTAGAAAATTCGTTCTAATATAATATTTGTATTAAAATTATTTTTGAACTTAAAAAAATGTATCATTAGAAAAAATTTGATACAATTTTTTTGGATAAAATCACTTCTAAAATACAAATTCAATCTTAAAAATCCTACAACCTTTTAATTTTTGCAAAATTTTTAAAGTCAGGGTATTATATTTATTAATAAGCTCACATGTATTATTTTTGTTACCGAAAGAATTGAAATGTCTACATTAACTCCAATGCATTTCTTATAGATCTCACAGAAAATAAAAAAAAAATCCTTTAATCTTCTTAATCAGTGAACAGAAATCCAATTCACAGCCCCTTCATAATATCATTACTCATTACGTGAAATCTCAAAATTTCAAAATTAAAAAATGACTAAAAAAATCGAGGAAATTCTTATTGATTTTCAGGATTTATTCAACTACAAATTAACTAAAAAATGTATGCTAATTACTAATTGCACTATAACTTAACATTTTGAAAAAAAGTATAAGTGTAAATATGAAAAAAGAAGAATTGAAATTGTATATCTCAATGATGCTTCGATATTATATTTACATAAGTATATTTACATAATATGACTCAAGTATTACTTATACACCCAGAGAAGGACCTTACGCAAATCGTTCTCTGGTGAAAATACATTCTCCATTTATCGTCAAAAGACAATTGAAACAACCCAGATGACGCATAGACTCAATATGGAGTGGCTGTTCCCCAACGTCTCTGCGAGAGACCCATTGTCAAATTTGCTTAAGTCACCCTCCATTGAATCTTTTTTTTTCTTTATTACCAAAGTATTATGACCTTAAATTCATTACGCCAGCGCGAGATGCTATCAACGTATTATATGGCCAAAAACAATATTAACACTGTTGGTCACTAGAACGTAGACGAAAAAGATATCGTCACGTTAAAATGAATAGGACATGCGATTGTCGATTGTTTTTATAAATGCTATTGAAGATTCGCCTAGGCCTAGCGATTTAGTACAAATTTTCTCTCGATAAAATCAAATTGCACCAAATAAAAAATAAATAAATCTTTTTTTCAATTACAATATTTAACTGAAACAAAAAAGATTTTCGCCAAAAAAAAAAGTATTGAGATGTCAAATGATCGTCAAATAAGCAATTTAATGCGAATTTTCTTTCGAACAAAATGAAGTTGCATCAAAAAGAAAAAATAAATTAAAGTCTTTTTCTTAATCAATATATCCTATTAGAACAAAACAAAATATATTTCAAATAAAACAAAAAATTGTTGGGTCAAATGATGGAACGTTCACGAGACCTCCCTCCCTCCCTCCCCTCTCTTCCCATAAGAATGGCAATGTGCTCGATCGTTCTTGAAATTAGCTCATACCCGTTTCATTGCACGATCGCCGGCATACATAACATGAGGTCATACAGCTGTTCGGTCCGTATACTCTTAATACGACGGCGACAACGACGACGGGCCGGAAGAAAAGCATTTTGCTCCTCGCGCGATCGTTGTCGCGGGTACATGCACACATGCAATACACACGTGGCCAAGGTCACATCGTTGCAAATGGAAAGTAAAAGAGGGTATATATATATATATATTACTCGAACCTTTTGGTATTACGCGCGTAACGAGAACTCTCGACGCGCGGATTTAACCTTCTACCCTCGGTGTCCGACGGCGCACGCTGCGCATTATACAACATTTACTTCCGGGTGTATTGAATGGCTGTGGACGCGAGCTCATTGCAAGAATTTTTTTCGTATTTCATGACGTATAATCGAGAAAATTAAAAAATTTCAACTTAATTTAAAGTTGTAGAGAACAAAAAATTGGGTATTAACATCGCGAATGAATTTGAGAGAATTTCGGAGGAGTTTCGACGTCGTCAGGGTAAGCCGAGCTGTCGTGACGTCCGGTTGTCAGATCGGCTAGCCAAAAGCTATTATATATGGTATTGTGTATATATACAAGCAATGTACGTGTTGTCCCGACCGATTAAATTCATATAGAGGCGTATCTCGCGCATAAAAGCATATGAAATCAAAGACCTCCTTTGGTTTATGTCATCTCAACATATGCAGTTATATACACGCACCCATACGAATATATGGCATAAGACTATACGACTGCATGTGCGCAGTCTGCGTTATCGCAAATTATCCTATACCGAATCTCAGATAGCGCAGTTCTCGCGTGCATAAACTCGCCGCCTGTTCGGTGCCTCTCTCTCTCTCTCGTGCGTGTGCAATTCGTTTCGCGCGCGCACACACACACATGCTGCGGCTATGTACATACGTTTTATTTTTTTCTGGATACATATGTATAGAGCGGATAGTCGTCGGTCGTCATCGCATAGCTCAAATTACATATACACACACTATATAGTTTTAAAAAGATCCGCTCGCGTTTTTATAGCGAATCGATCGAATATCGGATCCGCGCCTGATTTTCCGCGACCTTTCTAAGATCGGATTCTCAAACGGCCATTATTTGTTTCTCAGAAATTTCGCTCGATTGATCATTAATATAATCATGAATATTACACGATCATTATAATCCAAAAACGTTTCATGCTATAGCGAATAATTACAAATAATATTTGAAAAAAAGTATAGAGGAACGTAGAGTATTTGAAGGAAGGATAAATTTTTTTTATAAGAAAAAAAAAATTATTTTCATAAGAGCCAGCAGCTTGAAAGATATACATAGTTCGAAATGTAATCGTCAAATATTTTAGCCGTGAAACTATTCGCCAGGACAACGACGACGACGACGAGGAAGAAGAAGCGAGGAACGCCGGAGGGGCCGAGGGGTGCAAGAGTAGAGCGCGACCACCATACACATACACAAGCGATATAAAGGCCACGGGTTTTGGAGAGAGAGGAGTCGAAAACCTCCCGTGAACCCTACTTACCCCCCACTCCCGTGGATCGGAGCCTTTCTTTCGATTTGGGGCCTGCGAGGAGCAGGAGACTCTGCGGCGAGAATCGCCGCCGCGCGCGCACAACCTGTATGCGCCTAAAATGCATTCTAGGCTCCCCCGCCCCCGCTCCCGGAGAGAATCCCCCACTTCGAGGCTCGGCCCCGTGTCGAATTCTCACAGACACATGCACACGCCCGGGCTAAGCTCTCTGGCCCTCCCCTTCTCGCTATATATCCGCGTTGCTAGGCGTCTTCTCGTTGCTAGGGCCCACTTTACTCGTGGGCCTCTCCTTCTACCCCCACTACTATGTTCGGTACGAGCGCCGAATAGTCCCAAAAATGCATTGGCTGCAACCAACATCGACGCAGTCCCCTCTAGATTCTCTCTCTCTTTCTCTCTTTTTCTCTGGCCTCTCTAACCGCCCAATGCACGCGAGGACCCCGAAATGCATCGAACGTGCGCGCGCGGCTTCTCTTTCTCTCTTTTTCTCTCGTCATTCTCATAAACGTCTCTCCTTCGTTCTTTCTCTCTCTATCTCTTTTTCTCTCTTACACACACACACAAATACAGGCTCCTCACTCCCCATTATTTTCTCCCCCTTCTTCATCGTTCTTCTCTCGCGCTTATATGCACTTCCTATACTCTTTTACACGAACAATTTTTCAGATCCCACCATGACGTCCATCTCCTGCACCGCACCTACCTCCCCTCTAGTTGCTAGGTCCACTTGCCCCCTTTTTTCCTCGACTAGGAATATAGTTATACACAATATGCCGAACTTTCGCGAGCCGAAGAGAGAGAGAGAGAGGAGAAAGAGATAGCGATAGAACCAGTGTGTACCCCGGGGCCCTTACCCCACCTTAGGTGCAACGGCCTAAATGCAATTTATTCCACAGGCCCCGGGTTTCACAAGTCTACCTTTTCTTTTTTACCTAGGCTTCGCGCTCAGCCCCGAAAAAGAGAAAGAGAAGCAGCCAACCCACCGCCATTACACCACGATGCAACGACCAAGCACCATCATCATCGTCATGCCCCTAAAGTATATTGCTGTAAAACTATATATGTGCTATAGTATTGTATATGGGATATTCCAAACCAAATCGACAGATACCATCATCAATATTTTACACTACGATTGGATTCCATCATTTGATAAAATATTTTTACTATAATTTAAAAATTATTAAAATTTTATTCGTAAATCTTGATGGTGATCTTCAATCTCTGTATTAACTATGATTCGTTACAAAAAATTTAGATGTGATTGGTTGAATTTATGCACGATGTAATTAAAAATAATCTGTTTTATAAATTAAAATGTTTAAATCATATACTTTTGAAGATTTCCTTAAATCTTTGTTCTTATTTTTTTTTTCACTCATGTTTTTCAAAGACACAACGTCCAATAAAAAATCTAATTTCACTTTAAAATTAAACTAAAACTTTAATAATCTCAAATTTGTATGGAATTCGTGTTATAAATAATTATAATGGACAAATAATGGCATTCCTGAATTTGCGAATTGTGAATTTGTCGTAGAAATACACATCGTTCAATGAAAAATCGGTCGCTTTAGCCTGGAACCTCCTGTACAAAGGTGGAATGGGAGAATGCACGTGGATCATCTGAGAGAGCTTGCAATCTCTCCGATATCGCGAGCTGGTGCACGCAGTTCTCCTCCACAGGCTGTCAAGATGGAGAACCTACGTTGTATAAGAAACAAGTCGAGTCTCTTTCTCTCTCTCTCTCTCTTTCCTTTTGCCTCATTTAGTTTTAAAAATAAGGCTGCGCCTACGTTAAACCTGTCAAGAATAAACAGCGTACGTGCATCCATATTTAAAATCTTTAAGTTCCGCATTCAGATATTATTCAAATGATAACGCGATATCTCGGCTGAGTAATAGATAATCGACGATATAATAAAACTTACGATGTAAATTAAAATTTAAAAACAACGGTATATTATCGAGTTATTCTACAATAAAACACTGCAAATGACAACAATGTATAAAATGAAAATATTTCTAAAAAAAAAGATAATTATTATTAAGAGACGCGAAATCTTTTTCTCAGGCGAAATCGTTGCGAAAAAATAAATCGTCGATCGGATCCTGAGGGTCAGCATGCGGCCCTGTCTCTTTGCTAGAGAGACTTGTCTCTCCTTCTCCTACTCCTCCTTCTCCTCCTCCTCCTCCTCCTCCTCCTCTTCTTCCTCTCTCGCCAAGTTAGCCGATGTCGGGGCTGCAGTTGCCTGCTGCTGCACCTAAAATGCACTATCCCTCCCTTGCCCCACTCGTCTCTTGATCTGCGGTGGACGCAACCGTTGAGCGGCGGCTGCATATACGCACATACACATGCACATCGCCTCCCCCCCACCAAAAGACTATCCAGCGCCTCTATTTGGGCCCCCCACCACTCGGGAATGGCCGAAAAGAGTGCAACGGCCTAAATTCGCGACGGGGGAAATGGCAAGGGGCCTTGGGCTTACGCCCCACTCCTTGGGTCCGGTGCAACAACCTGATTTCTAGACCCTCTTTCCCTCCTTTTACACCCTCGCCCCTCGCTACTGCTGCTGCTGCTGCTTCTCTTCGCTCTCCACTCTTTCTCTCTTTCTCTTTCTCTCTTTCTCTCTCCTTTTCCCTCTCGCTACACTATTACAACCTTCGTTCGATGCAGTCTTAAATTCATGGGCTTACATATGTGTCTGTGCATCGACGCTACTACCACAAATCTTCTCATCCGCCATCAGCTCACCATGTCGTGTATGAGGGAAGAGCGTGGTCATGGGGGTCACCGGGCAATTAGAATCATATCACTCTTACGCCAGTTACAAAAAAACTAAAAAAAAAAGCTAAATTCATAAGTCACATGCCGCGAAATAACTCTTGCTCCATTTTCTTAATGACATCATCATTCGATGAGCTTCATTCCAATATTATATCTATGCTGGAAATGATTTTAGAAAAAATATAGTTTTTTGAATAAAAAAAAATTTTTTGAAGAAATAAAAAAAGAGCTCCAAGTATAAAAAACTCGCACAAAATGTTTTTTTTTAAATTTCTTTTTCTAAAAAGAATCTGCCAAATATATTTTATTATATATTTGTTCATACAATCAGAAATTTCCCCTCATATAAAAAAAATCTCATACAATATAAACAAATATAAAATAAAATGAACGAAATTTACGTCGATTAAATATATTTGGTAAATACAACCATTTTCATTTTCTCAGTATATGATAAAAATAAAATCAATGTTATCCAGTTCTTTTGTAAACAATCGTCTAATATATATATTTTGTTCTTTATAAAAGTACAAAATTGCTATTTGAAAAATCATAAATATAAAACAAAGCATAGATGCAGACGAATTGTTTCTTAGGTGACTCCCATTGACCGAATGCCTGCGACTTTAATGCTGCTATATAGCGAGCTCTCCAGCGTTTTCATAGTCCCCCTGCAGCCGTTTGTTCCACGAGGACTTCGAACATCGTGCCAGGGTTCTCTCGCCTACTTAATGCAATCGCTAGGCGGTTTTCGGTGGCGCAGTTGTTTTTTTCCTGCTCCTCCTCCTCCTCCTCCGCATCTCTCTTCGGCATCCATGCTGCTTCTATGCTTGCTGCTGCTTCCCTTCTTTCTTGGCATGTCCTCGACTCTCGCTTCTTTCTCTTAGCTCCTATATAGATTCTTCTTTCTATACTCTTTCCTCCTCCTCCTCCTTCTCCTCCTCCTCCCCCTCTTCAGCAACATCTTTTTGTCTTCATTTTTTTCACCCTTCACCCGCTGCAATCGTCTCCGCTTACTGTCTACGACAACGACGACGACGACGACGACGACGACGACAACGATGAACGCAATACGAGCCGAGCGTATATAAGCTTGCACATGAAGCAAAGGAGGCAAGGCAAAACTAGCGGCTGAGAGAGAGATGGCGAACTCGTGCGAAGCCTCTTCGCGTTGCGGGCTTCATTCTCTGCTACGCGACTTCCTCGCGCACTCCCACAGCACTCGTTTCACTGATCCAAGGTCCACGACTCTTCCCTCCCCCTCCTCTTCTCTTTATAGACTATCGCCAGCTGACCAATAAAAGGGCCTAACTAGTGTCGCAAAAACGTGCGAATTACACTCTTCTGCTCTCGGCTGTCAGTCGACACGTGTCGCTATAACTATATTTATATTATATGCATATACGTACACACTTGTTTTTTTTTCGATGCGTGTATGCATATGTGCATTATGTATTTCGTGTGTGTCTACATAAGGTTGTCATTCGAGACGCGGGCGAAACGATGCCGTATCTCTATTGGGGAAACCTCTATCGGACGCGCGAGAAGAGTCCGGGCGATGACGCGATTTGTGCAAACACGCAAGAGCATAGCGAGACACCACGAGGCCATCGATACACGCTCGCCAATTTTAACGCCACGAATCATCCACTGCTAAAAAATTTTGACGATATTTCTCATACAACCTCTGAATTCAAAATCACTTTTTCTATTAATCGTCCCATACATTTTGGTTTTTTATATCGTTTGTTGCACTATGGAATTTTAAATTCGTATTTTCTCTTTTTTTTTGGTATACGTTATAAGAATTTTCTAAATAGTTTACAAAATGAAGCTTTAAAAAGTTTCCTGGAAAATCTCAATCCGATTTACCGGGTATTTAAAAAATTATTAATTTTCGAAGATTGCAACTTTTCTATGGGTTCTTAGGAGAAAAATATGGGAAAAAACACACTTAAAAAAAAGTTGGAATTAATTTTTTGCATATAAATAGAAAATAATGTTATCAAATTAA
>JABMBV010074603.1:0-12920 GCA_018906735.1 Mesochorus sp. PSUC_FEM 10030011 | reverse complement strand
AATTATAACGAATAAAAAATCGACAAATTAATATAGTCATGTTTAAATTTTGTACTTCGGTAATAAGATATTCGCCTGCAGCACAGTAGCCATAAATTAAAAATAGTAATGTTCCAGCGTACATTAAAAAAGAGATCACCACTGCAGTGTCTTCCGAATCAAAGTTCTAAAAATATTACATTAAGATAATGTAACAAGAACATTTTATTGCTAATAGTCATATTTTTCTTGTAATTTTCAAATAAATCATTCTCGTAACATACCACAAGAAAACTGTAAGATGTGAGCCCGATGAGTAGGGTACATATAAAAAATTCTTCCAACAAAAGTAACCCAAATACACCATTGATATCTTCGATCATTCTAAACTCACGTTCAAAGCAAAGTAGAGTTACGTTTGATTTCACAATTAATTATAAAATGGGCAACTTACCTAAGAATATTACGATGTTTCGTGACTATATCACGAAAAATAATTTTTGAAGATTCGTCATTATCGCAATAATTAAAATTGAGATTTCTTACTCTAAGGGATAGAGCAGATATCAATCCACATACATGCAGTATAAGGCAAAAAAGATAACCAATTGTCGACGTTTGTGATATATTTATCAACACATAGGGAATTTGATATGTCCACACTAACCAAAAAGTCAAAGCGTCATTTACTTCGAAGAAGAGACGTGAACGATAAGGAAGAATAAAAGGCATGCTCTTATTCTGTAAAACTTTAAAGATTATTCATTATTGGAAGATAATTAAAAAAAAGCACTTTAATATTCGTAGTCAAAATCTTGAGAAGTTCAATCTAATTATTGTGATTACCGGCTTTAAGACAAAATTCTAATGGCTTCATATGGTAAACAACCGCTGTCACGATTCCCATAATAAGCCACATTTTGAAAAAATTTGTTGCAACGCGACTGTTGATCAGATATGCTTCTTTTTCTTCGGGGCTATCAAAAAACTTGCCATCGATCCCATCAATGACACGTTCGGTGAGTTTCATTAGATTTTTCGAGAATCTCATCACCATCAGTTTAAAAAAGATCATTATATTCCAAGTGCTCTCGGTAAGATTGATAATCACTTGTTCTAAATTTCCAAGAGCATCAAAGAAATCGGCAAATATGAGACTCATGTGAATAACATCATAAATGACCCAAATGGTAAATTTTATGTAGGTCGGTTTTAAAGGCCACAATCCCACAATGGAAAAGACACGTTCGTTTAGTACAAACAGATGTCTGGCCTGATCGAATTCATCCTGAAGCACAATATTAGATTGAATTTTTAACATCAATGGCACTGGGCGTTGTCGTTTAAAAATTGTTATTAATTCATACAACTTGGCTTTTCGCTGACATTGAAACGATCTTTGCAAGTTATCACTACCGTGATTATCGAGTGACTGACAAGAGCAGAGCATGTTTTACGATGTATCGCGCAGGACCGAACATGAACTATTCGCGGTATAAAAATACGAAGAGGGAGGGGGAAGAAATAAAGGAAAACTTTTTTGCCCCTTCATATAGGGTGTGTATCTGAAGTAATTATACACCTGCGTTTCCGCAACTTTTCTATATTGATTTCCGCAGATGTCCCGGTGTAATTGTATCTTTCATTCTCCATCGATGTTCATTGGAAAACATCTCATGCGTCTTTTTTTCAATATTACTTGTGCGATCGGAACAGCTGCATAATATCGTATTTTTATTTTCCTTCGTATGTAAAAGAACATTGTAAAATTGCTGGTCAATGATTAAACTTAATAGATGATTGCAAATGTTCTAATAATATGATATACGTTCATGATAACTCCAGAGTGTTATTGAACTATACATCGATGACATGGCTGCGATAACACTCCAGTATCTAACCTATGACAATACCGATCGCTACATTCATAATATAGATAGAAATAGGAACATATAATTTTCCTACGGTGGTTGCATACTAGGATGTTCAGTTCATAGAAAATTATATTTTTAACGTCAGTCGCTTCTGTATCACTGTTTGAATAAGTTTTTCGTTATAACATTTCAATGTGACGCAAAAGTGAATAAATTTTTCGTATCCATTAAGGTCCAAATCATCAGAATTTGGCGTTGACAATGGCGAGGACAATGGTTCCCAAATTTTCTTTGGCCGCATTCTTTGTGTGACAACAGTGCATGAACGCCAAATTCTGATTATTTGAGCCTGAATAGGTTAATGTATTATGAACTTTCAAGTAACTTCATCACCATTTTCATATTTGTCTAAAATCCTAGTGCATGGGTAAATTATGTAACGAATTTTCCTAATAAAATATTGCTCGAGAATATTATTCAAAAAATATTTTATTACAATGTAGATATCGTGAAATTGAATTAAAAATAAAATGATAACTAAAAATAGCTTAAAATTTAGCTAATTGAATAAATTTGTTTTATTAATTAGACGATTAGTACAGGTGGACAGAAATATACGGTACTTTAAATGCAGTATCGAAAATTTAAATTTCAGCGTGCAACCATAATATCGTTCAGTGTTTATAAGTTCAACCAGAAAAAAATACCATCTTGATTAAATCATTGTACGTAACATGGAGATATAACTCCCGGCCGTTTTGATAACCTGAAAAGGGAAGCAAAATATATACCAAAAGTGATGTTACGTTCAAAGTTCAAAATTTCGTGCGTCTGTATGATACAATTAATTTATTGATGCATATTAGCTTACACTGGTGAAGCTGTTCAGGGAAAAAATATAAAACCCTCCACCGGTGAGTTGAATCGGTTGACTGGCGATCATGCATATCAACAGTTGTTTTTTAAATGACTCGGACATTTCATACCACTGGCATTGATAGTAAGATTCGTATAAAATTGCACTCTGTAGATAAATAAAGATTCATGTCTTTTTTTTAAATACTATGATTAGCAACACAATTACTGAATAATTATTGACATGTATAAGGTGCGTACTTCGGTCATAAGATATTCGCCAGCAACGCAGTAACCATAAATCAAAAAAAGTAATGTTGAGGCATAAAGTAAAAACGCGAGAAATTCTCCTGAGCCTTCGGATGAATCAACGTTCTAAAAATGTTATATAAACATAATATACGGAAAGAGATTTTTCTTAAGATACAAAAAATAAATGATTCGATAGCATACCACAAGAAAACTGTAGGAAGCAAGACCGATGATTAGGGTCAATATAAGAAATTCTTCCAATAGAAGTAGACCAAATCCATTATTGATATCTTCTATCAAGCTAAATTCACATTCGAAGCAAATATATTTTGATGCGTCAATTTGAATTTACCATGATTTACTAAATGGTTAACTTACCTAAGTATATTACGATGTTTAGTGACTATATCACGAAACATCATTTTTGAAGATTCGTCATTTTCACAAGTAGTTAAATTGAGATTTCTTACTCTAAGCGAAAGAACAGATATCAGTCCACATACGTGCAGTATGAGACAAAAAAGATAACCAATTGTCGCCGTTTGTGATACATTTATCCACACCCAGGGAATTTGATATGTCCAAACTAACCAGAAAGTCAAAGCGTCATTTACTTCGAAAAATAGACGTGTATGGTAAGGAAGAATAAAAGGCACACTTTCGTTGTGTAAAACTAAAAAAAAAAAATGTCCGTTATTAGAAAGAAAATAAAATAAGAAAACTATACCGAAAAGTCATAATTGAAATCGGGGTTTTTTTTTCAAATTTAAATCTTGCAGTTACCAGCTTTGAGTTGGAATTCTAATGGCTTCATATGATACACAACCGCTGTGACGAGTCCCATAGTAAACCATAATTTGAAAAATGTATTCGCAAAGCGATTGTAGCTCAGATACGCTTCTTTCTCTTCGGAGTTTTCGAACAACTTGGCATCGATACCATCGATAACACGTTGGGTAAGTTTAATTAAAGTGCTCGAGAATCTCATGACAAACAGTTTGAAAATAATCATTATACTCCAACAACTCTCCGTGAGATTGAAAATCATAAGCTGTAAGTCTCCAAAAACGTCAAATAAATCAGCGAATAGGAGGATCATGTGGATAACATCGTAGATGACCCATATGGTAAATTTGATATACGCCGGTCGTAAGGGCCAATATCCCACAATCGAAAAGACACGTTCATTCAGTACGAACAAATGTCTAGCCTGATCGAATTCATCCTGAAGCACAATATTTCATTGAATCTTCAACTAAAATCGCACATTGAGCGTTCTCATTAAAAAAAAAAAAAAAGCTGGATGACTTTATTCAATTTGGCTACTTACTGCCATTGAAACGAGTTTTTCAAGTTAACACTGCCGCGATTAAATTATGACTGACAGAACAAAACCAGTTTTACAATGTATCGCGCAAGACCACGAGCGATGTATTCGCAGTCCTAAAATGGGGGAGAGCTAAAACAAAGAAAAAGTTTGTTCCGCACCCGATCGAGAGTGTCTACCTGAAGTAATTATACACCTGCACTTCCACGACTTTTCTTTATTGATTTTCAGGTGTCCTGGTGTTATTGTACTATCTCTTGTAACTTTTCTTTCATATCGATATGGGAAAACGTGTTTCTCTTTTTTTGTTTTCAATATCCCTCGTAGAATCGTAACAGCTGCACAATGTTTCCCTTTTATTTTCCTCGTATTGCGAAAAAAAATACATTAGCTGCGATCGCAACGATTAAACTTGATGAAGAATTGCTAATACCATAATAATACGATGTACGCACATTGTAGCTCTAGAGTATTATTATCGTGCACATCGACGTTGTATGGTTGATGACCCCGTATAAGCAGCAGCAACCCCTCTGAATGATACCGATCGCTACGCGCACACGTGGATATGAAAGACAAACATATAATTTTCTTGCGGTGGCCAGTCAGTGACCAAGCTCGCCAGGACATTTTATTTTTCTATCGTCAGTCGTAGTTGCACCTTCACTCGGACAAGAGCTCTCTCAGAGCTTCTACGGGATTTAAAAGTGAGTAAACGTGCCTTCTTACATAGTGTCAATATTGAAATAGCCTAAGAAGTATTATTAGTAATACCTTCGTAACTGAAAATAATTTTGACACTCGTTTAATAAACTGCTGACAATAGAATTCTCATTTAAAAATTCATTGTCATTTAAAAATTATGCAACAACATTTTATCGTGAAACTGAAAAATGTGATCGTCGATTCATTCAGAAATAAGTGTCTATTCAAAGTGATAATTTTCCAAACGTTACTTTATTTTGATGCAATTTTTATCAATACATTTTTTTTTTTCAACAAGTTTAACAAGGTGTAGATTTGATACTTCAAGATTAATGATTTTTCTATGAGTTTTTTTAACAACAAAGTGCAATAAATAAATTGTAATAAAAAAAGATTAAATAATGGTTCGTAACATTGAAATATAACCCGCTGAAGTTTTGAGAATCTGCAAAGTTCAAATGATATCTATATTTTATGATTGAAACAAAATCTGGTTTTTATATGGTGTACTATACGAATATATATTGCTTACACCGGTGAAGCTGACCAAGGAAAAAATGTAGAAGCCACCCGCGGTTAATTGTATAGGTCGACTCGCGCCGATCATACATATGATGAGTTGTTGCTTGAAGGAATCGGGCATATCGTACCATGAGCATTGATAATACGCTTCATAAAGATTATTGCTCTGTAAATATACGTGATTTTCTTATATTTTCATTTACATTCAATAAAACAATATTCATTCGATTGACAGTTAACAAACAATGGAATTAAATAAGAAATTAATTAAAGCAAATGTCAATCATATGTGGAATAAATATAATAAAGATTAATGGGAATAATTAATGATACGATCAGTGATAAATAAAAGAATTGATGAATCAAAAACCGGAAGTGATAAGTTAATTACGTACTTCTGTGATCAGATATTCGCCAGCAACGCAGTAGCCATAAATCAATAAAAGCATCGTCGCCCCATAAAGTAAAAAAGAAAAAATCGATGTTGTCTCTTCAGAGTCAACGTTCTATAAAAAATATTTATATTTTTCAAATGTTTACATAAAAAATACGATGTGACATGTGATAGAAGATTATATACGTACTACGAGAACGCTGTAACAGGCCAAACCGATGAGTAGAGTTGATATGAAAAGTTCTTCCAATAGAATTAGACTAAAAACTCCATTGATATCCTTAGCTAATCTATCGAGAAAAAACGTGATATTTTATAGGTAAAATAATTGTTTCATCCTTGCGTAATATCGAACGTACTCGAGAATATTTCGATGTCTATTGACGATGTCGTGAAATATAATTTTTGAAATCACGTGATTTTCATTGGACAAATCAAGATTTTTTATTCTGAAGGTAAGAACGGACAATTGTCCGCATACGTGGAGTATCAGAGAGAAAATATATCCAATCGTGGCCGTGTGAAATATACCCGTCCATACAATAGGAGATTGATAGATCCAGAAAAACCAGAATGTGTAAGAGTTGTTCACGTCAATGAAAATACGACCGCGATAAGGTAGAACGTAGGGCAAGCTCTCATTGTGCAGAGCTATAGAACTTCAATCCAGTGTATTAAAAAAAAAAAAAAATGAAAAATAAATTAAACGAAAGAATAGTTTATTCTATCTTCAGTGTATATTTATAAGACCATGTGATGTTTTATAAATAAATCCATCAAGTTACCAGATTTGAGACGAAATTCTAGAGGTTTCATGTGATAAACGATAGCCGTTGTAGTTCCCATTGTGAGCCAGAGCCTAAAAAAAATCTTTGCAATTCTATTGTAATTCAGATAAATTTCTTTTTCTTTGGCACTTTCGAAGAGTTTGGCATCAACACTGTCGATGATACGTGTCATGAGTCTAACGAGAGTTGGGGAGAATCTCATAACGATCAGTTTCATTATAATCATTATCTCAAGTGTGCTCTCCGAAAGATTAAGAACCATCAGTTCCAAATTGCCGAATACTTTATAGAGATCAGCAAATTCCATTATCATGTAAATCACGAGGTAGATCATCCACACGGTGAACTTTACGTAGGTCGGTTGCAGTGGCCACACTCCCATTACTGCAAAAACACTCTTGTTCCATTCGAACAAATCTTTGGCTCGACCAAAATCATCCTATGTAAGAATTCGATAAACAAATATTTCGATTTATTGAAGCCCCGAAAAATTCCATCTTACTATTACCTGGAAAAATAATGTTCGTTGCTACTCACTGTCATTGCGAAAGCTGCCAGTGTCAACCACCGCGTTTCATCAGAAACTGGACGATTCAAGTCCATTTTACGATTCATCGCGCAGGACAGAAGCTTTCAATCCGGGGGGAAAATAAACTTCCCACAGCGCGTGTGATTGACAATGCATGATGTAATTATATGCAGAGTGCGCGATTAATTCTATTTCCGTAGGGAAATAGAATTGTCTATTCTGTTATTCTCCATAAGGGCGCATCGATATCCATTTTTTCTCTCTATTTAATTTTTTTTTCATGTGATACCGTCAGCTGTGCAATATCTATTTTGTTTTACCAAGGTACGACGAGCTTATCTATACCTCGTGAGTAATAAAGCTCGATCGACATTGGGAAATGTCTTAATAGCAGTGTTGTAAAAGTTACAGTCGTAGAGTTCAATTGTCATCATATCATAAAAATAATAGTTGAAATTCAATGTTTATGGTTAGTCACGATTGCACTTGCATCGAGAGAACTCTTGTTGATTACTTGTATTACGTAATTTTGTATAATAATCAAATGATAAAAATTCGTATACTTTGGGGTAGAATAAAAATTATGACAAGTGTGCGATGATGGCTGAATTAATCTTTGTGAAACTTTTGAGGCTAAGAGTAACTTAAAAACTTATATTTTAATGCTACGGCCTATAAAACATATAAAAAAATCTGCAATGTCAAAGGCTTTTATTTTTCTAGGCTGACAGCTGAATGTCGAGACCGTTGGTAACTAATTACTAATGAATGACTAATTATCAATACCAATATTCACTCAAATCATTGTCCTTAACATTGAAATGTAACCCCCTGAAGTTTTAAGGATCTGTAAAGTTTTAATTATATATTGAAAGAAAATAGTTTGATTTTATTTCAACTTTAGCAATAATAATCGTGCTTACACCTGTGAAGTTGAACAAAGAGAAAATATAGAATCCACCTGCGGTCAATTGTATTGGTTTACTCGCACCGATCATGCATATTATCAGTTGTTTCTTAAACGCATCTGGCATATCGTACCATCGGCAATGATAATACGCTCCGTACAAATTTGTACTCTGTCGATAAACAATTGTACCCTTATTTTTCAATCGTTCATGTTTAACACTTCAATGATTAACAATTAATGCAACATACTTCGGTAATGAGAAATTCACCAGCAATACAGTAACCATAAATTAACAGCAGTAACGTTAAGCCGTAAAGTAAAAATGATAAAAATACTGCAGTTTCTTGAAAATCAACGTTCTAAAAATATTTATTGACGATTAAAGAAAGTATTGATAAAAATATATTTACAAAAAAAATTAACATAATTACGTACCACGAGCATATTGTACCACGTTATAACCATTAGTAGGATCGATATCAAAAGTTCTTCCAGTAAAATAAGTCCAAATACATCATTGATGTCTTTAGCTAAACTTTTATTATCAAAAAAAAAAAAATAAAATAAAATAAAATACAGTAACTACGTTATGCGTATAAATTTCCATTGGTTGTAGAAAAAATTCAAGACACACTCAAGAATATTACGGTGTCTGTTGACGATATCTCGAAAAATCATTTTAGTAGCCTCTTTATTGTCACCGTGGCTCAATTTGAGATTTTTTATTCTAAACGTAAGCACAGATAATTGTCCGCATACATGAAGTACTAGAGAGAAAAGATATGCGATTGTCGCCGTGTGAAGTGTCGCGGTGTATATGACGGGAACAGTATAGATCCAAATGAGCCAGAATGTTCGAGAATCATTTACTTCGAAGAAAAGATACGTACGATAAGGCAGTACAAAAGGCATACTCTCATTTAGCAGAACTAAAAAAACATTAACTTTAATCTAAGTACAAATATCTAAAATATATTCGCTGTGGTACGTTCGAGTGTTAATAAAAATAAAATATGAAAAAATGAATAATTGATTTACCAAATAGACAAAAAAAAATATTATATATTTTTTGTTTATAGAACTAATAAAAAAAAAATTATAAAATTCCTAAACTTCAAGTGGTATCATGCGGTCAGGCATAAAAAAAAAGAATTGTGATGTGTTTTGAGTATCAATAATTTTCAATAATGAATGAAATGGTGTTTCCACCTAAGTTTGATAAGTTACCAGCTTTAAGACGATATTCCAATGGTTTCAAGTGATAAACTACCGCCGTGGTCGTTCCCATAGTGAGCCAAAGTTTCAAAAACGTTTTTGCAGTTCGATTGTAATTTAGATAAATTTTTCTCTCTTCCACGCTATCAAAGAGCTTGGCATCGATACCATCGATAATACGTTTCATGAGCTTCACAAGCGTCGGTGAAAATCTCATTACCATTAATTTTATAAGGAGCATCGTTTGCAATGAGCTCTCCGGAAGATTAAGGACCATCTCTTCGAGGTTTCCAAATACATCATATAAATCAGCAAATACCATAACCCAGTGAAGTAACAGATAGATTATGCACACGGTAAACTTTATGTAGGTTGATCGCATTGGCCATACTCCAATGATGTCAAATACACGCTTGTTCCATTCGAACAGATCTTTGGCTCGTTCGAAATCGTCCTACGAAAGGATTTGATAAAATAAATATTCTGGTTCATTGCAGATCCAGAATTTTTTCATTTTACGATCTGGGAAAATATTATGTTGGTCTCTACTCACTTCCATTGATAACTCTGCCATAGTGTTAGCCACCGTGGTTTATGAGAGACTGGACGAATCAAGTCCATTTTACAATTCAAAGCGCAGGTCCGAAGCTTACAAACCGAGGGGAAAAAAAAAACTTTCTGCTATATTTACTGTCGACAATGTACAATGTAATTACATATGCATAGTGCACGTTGTTGTAATTGCGCTCCCACCTTTCCACATTCGTAGGGGCATCAGAACATAATTTTTTTTTTATACACATATATACACACATCGATATATATTTTTTTTTATGGGATATTAACAGCTGCGTGGAATAACTTGTACCTTCTCGCATTAATCCTCCATATGGACGATCATACTCGATCGAAATAAAAAAAAAAAAATGTTTTAATAGCTGCTGACAACGCTATAGCCTCTGAGCACAATAATCGTTCTCTGTTGTATCACTATCGTATAAGGAAAATGTGTTTTTATGGCCAGTTGCAATACCATCGTCTCTCAGGTAAGAGTGTGGAAAAAAAGATTTTTATTTTCTCAATCTCGATAAACTTTGAAATCTGTTTTTCGTAATTTGGCATTTATATTATATATATTAAGAAATAATTTGTATGTCTAAATTTGAAAAAAAAAATAAATGCAATGATGTCTTGATGTCGTGTGTCTAAAGCGTGATTAAATTATTTGCACAAAAAAACTATTATGTTCTTTTCAACGGAATTAAAAATCATACACATTTTTTTCTCGTTCAATTAATTAGTATTGCCAACTGTTAATAAAATGCCAAAAAGATTTGGGGCATTCTGAAAAAATTTTAATTGTAGATTTTTTTTCTAAAATTAATTTGGAAAAAGAGCACAACTTTTCATTGACATCAATTAAATGTTTATCATTTGGAATCAACTGCTGTTACTTTATTATTTTGGAAGCTCCATAGATTTGTTTTTTTTCATAATTTGTGATTTTTGTAATACTTTACGATCGCCCTAACTTTTATGCATGGACAATGGAAGGGACTTTAAAAATTGGAAAATAAATAAAAATAGACGGTGATTTTTATTTGCCAAGAGTTCGATAATTTACGTTCGAGAGAATATTTGAGTGAAATTGCATCAAGTTAAGTTTAAATCATTGTTCGTAACATGGAAATATAACCGGCTGAGGTTTTGAGAATCTGTGAAATTAAAACGACAATGAAATTAAACATTCAGCGGAGTAAAAGAAAATAATGAAAAATCGGTAATTGTTGTGCTCACACTCGTGAAGCTCATCGAAGAAAAAATATAGAAACCGCCGCCAGTAAGTTGAATGGGTTTGCTCGCACCAATCATACATATTATGAGCTGTTTTTTGAAGGAGTCTGGCATATCGCACCATTGACACTCATAGTATGCTCCGTACAAATTTGTACTCTATACATTTTTTAAATATTAAATTATATTTTTCTACCAATTTATTTGCTTGTTGAACTTGAAAAAAAATGGATAAAAGTAAGTGAATTAAAGATACGACACGTACTTCGGTGATGAGATATTCTCCAGCTACGCAGTAACCGTAAATCAATAAGAGCATTGTTGCACCGTAAAGTAAAAATGAAAGAAACACTGCAGTCTCTTCAAAGTCAACGTTCTAAAATTATACATTTTTAACAATTAACGAAAATTACTAGTTTTAAAAATGTTTCAATTTTTTTTTTAATTATTTTTTAAAAATAACGTTTATGTGTTTGTGTGTGACATACCACAAGAACGCTGTAAGATGTAAGACCGATAAGTAACGTCGTTATGAGAAGTTCTTCCAAGAGAAGAAGACCAAACACTTGATTGATATCTCGAGCTAATCTATTGATTCGGTAAAAACTTGTCAAATTTAAAAACGTAATTTTATTAAAATTTGAAAAAAAAATGATTAAAAAGTAAAAAGAGTATTACCCAAGAACATTTCGATGTCTGTTGACAATATCGCGAAATATTCCTCTGGAAGATTCGTGACTGTTCCAAGCATCAAGATCAAGATTTTTAATTCTGAAAGTTAGTACGGAAAGCTGGCCACAGACATGAAGTACCAATGAAAAAAGATATCCGATAGTCGCCGTGTGAAATATGCTCATGCATATCATGGGAGATTGATAAATCCAGACGAGCCAAAAAACTGGCGAACTATTGACTTCAAAGAAAAGACGAGCACGGTAGGGGAGAACAAATGGCAGACTCTCGTTTTGAAGTACTGCAAAAATTTCAGTTGGTTCAAAGAGAAAGAGAAAGTAAAATATGTGAGTGCTGGACAGACATAAAATTGTACATTTACAGTGCGTAAAATCTACGTGAAAAAAAAAAAGTAGAAATCAGTGAGTTTGAATTAAATAATTTTATATCATTGCTCCTCATTCTGTTACCAGATTTGAGGCGAAATTCCAATGGTTTCATGTGATACACAACTGCTGTAGTGACTCCCATTATGAGCCAGAGTCTAAAGAATTTTTTAGCTACGCGATTGAAGCCCAGATAAATTTCTTTTTCTTCGACGTTTTCGAATAATTTCGTATCGATTTCTTCAATAATATGTCGCATAAGTTTCACGAGTGTTGTAGAAAATCTCATTGCCATTAATTTCACAAATATCATTACTTCCAATGTACTTTCCGAAAGATTTAATACCATAAGCTCCAAATTTCCAAATACGTCAAAAAGATCCACAAACTCCATACTCATGTGAATCAAAAGATACACGATCCAAACAGTGAACTTTACGTAGGTCGATTGCAATGGCCATACTCCCATCACTGCAAATACACGCTTGTTCCATTCGAACACGTCTCTAGCCCGATTAAAATCATCCTGTATATCAAGAATTCCATAAATAAAAAAAAATAAAAAATAGATACAATTTTTATTTAATGAAAGAATTTTTATAAACAAAAATAAAATATTCCGATAAATAAATACAAAATTTGATTAATCAATTTTTCTTTAAGTTCCAATTGTGATTTATCCTTATAGCCTCGTAAAAATGTATATGTGGTGCTACTC
>JABMBV010074492.1:0-12930 GCA_018906735.1 Mesochorus sp. PSUC_FEM 10030011 | reverse complement strand
ATTATTATTATTATATTATGTTATTATTATATTCGTACCGTATTAAAGAAAATTAAAACGTAAAATGTGTTACATTGTTGTGAATAAAAATTCTCGAGTTTTCATAAAACTGAACAATTATAATTATAATCTTCATCCCCAATCTTCGAGGCTTACGAAAGATTTAATTTGTGTGTACGTATACACACGTCAAGGTTGAAGCGAATTTAGATTTCACGATAAACCGCGACGAATTATCAAATTTGATGATTGTCACACACGCAACGGAGGAAGGAGTCTCGGTGTCTTGCGTCTGAGAAAATATAACTTCCAAGGTTTTTTTTTAAACAAAAAATAACATTCTTACAAATTGGATAGGCGAGGAGCTCGCGAGTGTAACGAGGTAACGATGATTGTGTGTGAGTTGTTTCTCATGGCGCGTTCCCGTTCTTATAAGATATTTTATAATAATTGACGAGGGAAGAATAAAAATTCATCATCGTGCGCCCGAGGTACCGTTCCAACGTGACCTCGAGTATATATACGAAGTAAAATTTACTATTTACTCTCTTCTTTTTGCATTTAAAATCCGACAAGTTTATTTAAAAAAAAAACGCTATCGATTGACCTTGCCGATCTTTTTTTTTTGGGACTTTCATCCTCGTTTCCGCGCGTCATCGTTAATTTGATACGAAACAAAATTTCCTATTTATTCTCATATAGAAACACAGTTTTTTCGTATTTTCATTTTTATTAAAAATCCGATAAGTTAATTATAGAACATTTTTTTTTTTTTAAATGCAATCGATTTTGTCCTTGCCGATCTTTTATCCGCGGATTTCCATCCGCGTTCCCGCGCGTCATTGTATCTTTGGCGCACGCTCGATCGATTGCGATAGATCACGATCGGCGTCCATGACCCGCCGCGCGCGGGGGCCTCCCGAGAGACTTGGACACTCGTATCCAGTGTCTGTCTACATGTGTATTATATGAGGATATATGTGATATACATGCACATATATACATATACGCGTAGTCCTCTGGACTGCCGCGGTGGACGCGAACTCGCGCAAGAGAGAAACGAGGCAAGCGTGACTGCCGTTCGCATGCTGGCGTCACGGTTTACACGCTAGCATGGAAAAAAAAAGCATTTCCAGCACCACCAGGCATAGAGAACGTTAAACTAAAAGACGAAAAAACAAAACGAGAAAGAAAAATAAAAAAAAAAAAAGAGAGACACATCGCGTTTCCACGTGGAATCGAGTTTTTTTCCCCACCAAGTCCGATTCGGTCTATTGCTCATCGCATGGCTGAGCTCGATTTTACATCGTTTACCGCGTGTGCTATACACAAAAAACCAGGGCGAGATACCGTGAAGATGAAAATGTATATATATGTGTGTGTGTGTGTGTGTTCGCCGCCATTGCGAAACCCGCTGTATATGATACTAATAGTTGGGATAACACTAGATTCCACTCAGAGCGACCATTTCACGTCCCAGAATATCTGCATGGAACCCAGAATCTACGACTTGGATTATCTCCGGATGGTGCTTCCGGTTCAGATCAAATTATTTCTGGTTAGCCATATTGGTAACCCGCCATTTTGAATTCTCACACAGAATACACTCCTTCCTCTAGATCTTCCAGAAAAAATACAATCATCAAAATCCTTACGCGCAGTCTCATGGATATTCGTTTGCAAGGTCTTAAATATTTATTTTTATTAAAATTTCAATTATGTTTCGCAGTCAATTAGGAATTTATCAAAAATATATGAAAAAAAAAATGAATTTCTTTAGAATATCTCCATGGAACTCGGAATCTACGTCTTGGATTATTTTCCCATGTTTTTTTTTGGGTTTATATCAAATTATTTCTGGTTAGTCTTTATATTTTTACCACCATTTTGAATTTTCATACTGAATGCCCCCTGGTGTAGTTCCTTGAGACAAATACGAAGATTGAAATCCCGCCGGAGCCACATGAGAATTGCTTTGCAAAGCTTCAGGCAAAATAAATATCATCCAATCGTAAAAATGTCAATTGTGTCCCGCAGTCAATTAGGAATTCATCAAAAATATGTGATAAACATATGGAATTTTTTCTAAATATTTGCATAGAACCCGGAATCTACAACCTGGATTATTTTCGGATTCTCCTTCGGGTTTAGATCAAATTATTTTTAGTTAGCCACATATCGATGCCACCATTTTGAATTTTCATACAGAACACTCCTTATTTGCGTATAGTTCCTTGAGGCAAAATAAAAAGATCGAAATCCCGCTATAGAGCCACATGAGAATTGGTTTGCGATGCCTGAGGCAAAATGAATATCATCCAATCGTAGAACATTCAATAGCGGTCCAGTCAATAACGAATCAATCGACAATATATAATAGACATAAAAAATTCTTATATCGACATTTTATCGTATGATGTGTATGTGTGTATATATATGTGCGGGGGCTAAAAGTCTCTGACATGTACGAATTTTTTTCAGGTGTTCATCCTCTCGAGCGTGTGGACCGATCGTTCGATGACGACAATCTGATTGGATTCCGTCGAATAAACCACCGAGGGTTGAGTAGACTTTTTTTTTTACTCTCACTCTCACTCTTTCCCGAGGGAATACTCGCAGCGACGGGAAAAAAATATCGAGAGGTAAAGAAAAAAAAAAGGAGAAATAGAAGCATCGGAAAGAGGTGAAAGGTTGGGTAAAAAAGAGGGCGAATAAAAAAAAAACAAGAATACGAAGAAGATTGCCAACGAAGCGGGAGACGAACAGGCGGTGGGGTCAGAACTGTGTTTGAGGGCCAGAGGGTTGACGCTAAAGAAAATCGTGAGAGAGGACGCGGAGTGGCACAAGGGCGGAACTTTCGGGACTAGAAAAAGGTGTTTGGATGCATCAGTGATGCGCCTGGAAAACGTCGTGCCAAGCTCGGTGCTCGATACGCCGGGCTACAGATAGCGTTGGTGCTCGCGGGCGCCGGGTACCGATGCCAGCTGCTACGCTCTTGTATGAGGCCCAGCGACGGCAAAACTCCGGGGCGTGCCTGGGCCTCGCGACGACGAGCATGCCAATCGTCGTCGTCGGGACATCACGGCGACGCTTTCGATCAATCAAACAACACCTGGGTGGAACGCACTTGCGAATCGCCGATTTAGCCCTCGTAGCGCTAATGTGGCTCATCGCTGTTGCCGACGCGTCGCCCCTCCCGCACCCTGTACTACCTCACACAGGTGAGTCATTGTTTTAGCAATTTTTAGCAAGTCGCAGTTCTTAGTATCTTCCAAAAATCATTTCTGCCATTTTTGTTCGATTTTCACCTCAGGCTTTTTAGCTTTTCAATCATATGTGACCTGATTCATGTCGAGTGGAAAATTTCTGATCGAATAGATACTTGGAAGTCGAATAAAATAGTAAAAATAATACATTTTCACTTTGATGGAATTTTACTTGACGAAACAAACTCAAACAAACCCTGCATTACCTCACACAAGTGAATCATCCAATTGTTTTACAAGTCGCAGTTCTTAGTATCTTCCAAAAATCATTTCTGCCATTTCTGTTCGATTTTCACCTCAGGCTTTTTAGCTTTTCAATCATATGTGACCTGTTTCGTATCAAGTGGAAAATTTCCGATCGGTTAGACACTTGGAAGTCGAATAAAATACTAAAAATAATACATTTTCACTTTGATGGAATTGTTGATAAAAAAGAAACAATGAAATGTTGAAATTGTATGCTCGCATTTCGGTTCGGTGGTTCATGACCACAAGGAGCGTTTTTCCTAACATCTCAAATGGACTCTAGGATTTAAATGGTGCAATTGGCCATCTGTTGCAAAGAAAAATTTGCGATAAATTAACAACTTGGTGAAACTCAATAAACTGAGTTATATTTTGAGGATAAATCAACTTAGAAGACGAGTGCAAAGTGTAGTTGTAATGGAAAGTAAAACATCAAATAATACCATAGCATACAATAAGATATTGTCGAGCAAAATACGAAAAAGAAGATCTTTTTTTTCCTGCCATCTCGAATTAATCGATTTTCATTAAAATCTATTGAATTTCCATCCGAGAGTACATTTGTACTAAAACAATAATTTCAATGGGAAAAAAAAAAAATTCGTAACGTGCCTAGAGTGCGACGAGATCCTTTGTTTTGTCGTTACGCCTCAAACCGAAACTCGTTTCACCGTTACCTGGTAACAGCTAGGTAAAATAACACGGTACCATGGCGAGAGACTCGATGTGAGAGAGAAAGAGAAAGAGAGAGAGAGAGAGAAGAAAAAAAGGATCGGAGGGTTATCTTTTACGCGAGTGAAGGTACAAGCTGTCACCTGCGAAAAGCCAGGTACACATTTTACGGATGCCATTATTACACAGGCAAAAAGTTCTGTATACCTAATATCTTGCGCTCCTAGCTCTTCCGCAGAGTTGTTGTCCCCCTGTATCGCATAAACTTACACATATGTATATACAACCCCAACTGTATACAGGCGCGCACGTAACTCCTATAAAACGTTTGTCTGTATCACTTATTTAACAAATATAAACTTCGTATGTACCACATTTACTACTAGGCCAGACATGTACACACACTCTATAGTGGCTCGATAATATTCATTACATCGAGAGAGAAACATGCACAGAAAGAGAGAGAGAGAGAGAGAGACAGATGGAGATGAAGAGAAAGAAAGAGAGAGAGAGAGAGAGAGGAGCGCGTAATCGTCTCGAGAAAGTTGAGCGTGCATCGATTTCGTTGAGCCAGACCATGGCAAAATGCAACCAGATAGACTTGGAAATAAACAGTATAGTTATGCAGATACTCTATGTATACATATACATATACAATTCGTAAATGTATTAGTATATCGTCCCGCTCGAGTGTCTTAATCATTGATCACGATCCCATACTTGCAAGGATATTCAAAAGGAGAAGGGGGGACTGCATCTCGTTCATCAATTTTTAAACAGCAGAAGGACGCAATCGACGTTACTTTCGCTGCTGCATAGTTTCGGTCACGTACCTTTTGTTTCTCAGTCATGGATGCATATTTATTTTAAAAAAATAAAATAAAGTGGAGAAAAAGAGAGAGAGAGGAAAATATTCATGTCTGGGAAAACTATGGACTATATAGAAAAATTACATAGGGTAGAATACGAAATTCAATTTTTTTTTTTAATACTTATTTGGTATTATGAATTTGGTTATCATTTCATGGCATTTCGCATTAATATTTTACGTCTAAGAACTTGAAGTTTGAACTTTTTAAATAAATGATAAATGCGCTTGTTTAGAGGGGCTTTTAGAGAATATCGATGGAATCTTTTTTTTTTTTACCAATCGATTCATTCTAATCCCAACAGTGATGATCAGGTGGGAGGAAGTTTGAAAAAAGTTGCCTTTATCTTTTACATCAATCAATTATGGTGCAGCAAAAACTGTATTTATTTAAAATTCTTTTTAAAAAAATTGTTAAAAAAATAGAAGATGGCTGATGGTAAAAAATGGGAAAAAAGTTAAAGGATGTCAATGAAAAGAAAAGTGAATAAATGTGAAAAGTTTTGATTTCTAGTCTCGATTCTCTTGATCATGAAGAAAAGTTCGAAGCTTCGATTTTAATAATTCACGACTCGGAATATTTGTAAGAGAAGCTGGTATAGAGAATGCCAAAGATATTTTGCCGAGAAAAAAGAGAGAGAAGCTCAAAGCAGACGAAAGCAAACGTTGTACGGAGATCACAGAGAGCGAGAGAGAGAAAGAAGCCGTAGTAGTCGATTAACTTCGTGGCAATCGAGGTTCGACCACTGAACTGGTGCGCCCGCGCGCGCGATATCGTTGAAACCACCAACCTCGACGGAGTATCTCTCCGTCGGTTAGCATATACGTGCGTGTTTCAACATGGAAATAATGGAATGCCAGATGAGAATGGAAACAGGTCATTCTGCCATAATTCTGCGGTCTGGACTCTGCATCATTAATGTTGGACATCATGAATTTTTTTGATGCATCCTTCTCAAAGACTTTACTGCTCGGTCTGGAAATTTCTTACTGAAGTAACGATTCATACGAATAATCCGAACCATCCGGATGTACTCAATTTTTTTTAATACGTGGGCGCCCACTTTCTCCCCAAATCCTGACCAAATGTTTCGAAATCGAATCCAGTTCTGATTTTTAGAATCAATGAACTACGAATTAATCAATATTTTTGATCGATGATCATTTTTATAAATTGATCAATAAAAAAAAAGTATGCCAAAGTGATACGAGAGAGGAAATGAATTTTTTTTATTGTCATGCAGTGATTGAAAACTTCAGACAATATTTGGACTCGAAATAAAAAGCAAACAAATGAAGAATAATAGAAGCTGAGAGAGGGGAAAAAGAGAAAAAAAAAAAGCAGTGAGATAGAGCTGTATAAAGCAAACAGAAAAACAACTTAGAAACTAGAAGTGTGAATCCATACACAAAACAAAAGATCGAGAGATCGAGAGAGAGAGAGAGAGAAGAAACGAGAGTAGAAACGGACGCGTGGGAAGTTGTCGATCGAAATGGAAGCTGCGTGGGCGATTTGTAAATGGCAGGACGAGATCCCGCAGACACGACAGTTTCATTGAACTGTATTCGGGTATATTATAAAAGTACATAGGTGGAGTGATGGAAGAGTCAAGGGCCTGAATGGTGCGAGAGCGATGACTGGACGTTGATTGGAAACTTTGTATTTCCTTATGGGGGCGATGAGGTGAAAGAAAAAAAAAAAATGATAAAAATATTCACGACACGGCGCGTTGAGCTTTAAATTCGTTGTTTCTCTTCAATCAACCTTATACGTTTTCTTATCTCAGAGTTACTTAGACACTGTTTAATTCCGGGTGAACTATAGAGGAGTAGACGAAAGTCCCTGCGGGATGATGTGAACGAGCAACTTTTCAGTGCTCTCAATTGATCCGACAGCATAGCCGAAGTTTCCTTCACGTTGATTAACGATATAAAGGATTTTTTTTTTCTATTCCTGCGCTTTCTCTTCTTCTCTCGGCATTGTCGAGACTCGTACAATGGTAGAGAAGGAAGCATCAGCTCCCCCGTTCTACGAACTATTACTGTGAGACAAGAATCGCGCCAGCATCCATCCGGTAGCAGGTAACGTCCTCTCTTTGTCATCAACTTGGCAATCAACTTGCTGGCTGGTAAAGTTTCCAGATCCAGGCTGACTATCTACAGCCGAATCCTATATAGGATTTATCAAGATATACCTATAATATAACCATCCATATACATATATAGTTTATATGTATCTTGAGAAATCCTCTCCTTACCATATATACCAAATCCTCTCTTTCCCTCCTCTCTCTCTCTCTCTCTCTCTCTTCCGCTCTCCTCCCCCTCCCCTCCATCTTTTCACATCCCATACTCTTCCCCACTGATTCCGCTGTACTTAGCGAAGCTTTCCAGGATAGAACTCGTCCCCCACCGTCCCCTATAGAGCAAGGATTCGTACGAGAACACTCGCTCTCACTTTACTCATCCCTCCCTCCCTCCCTCCCACCCTATCTGGCCCGGTATCCCACCGGCATTTCTCTACATCGCGCCCGCTCTATGTCCTTATACTTCCTCTCTCTCTCTCCTTTTCCTCCACCTTCGCCAGCCGAGTAATCCGACCCGGTAAGTGCGCTTACACGCCTGGTTGCATTTAGCCCGGAGTGGGAGCGCGACACTGCTACTCCCTCCCACTTGCCACCCCTTTCCCCACACGGGAGGACCGAGAGTAAACTCGGGAACTGCTGGGGTCGGTGTCAAGTTCTCTCACTTTGGCTTCCGAAAGACTTGGCCTGGCCTATTGTTGCCAACTCGGTCACCACCTTCTAACGCATCCCAGTCCCGTGGTTTTAACCCCCCCCCTCACCTCGCGTCGTATATATCGTCTATATTGTGTAGCACCAGAGGGTGGTTCGGATCGCAATCAGGGCGCAATCACAATCTTCTCGACGCTTTATTCTGACATTTGAAAGTGGGGAAAAAAAAAACAAGATGAGGAAAACAAAAGAGCTGCTGGGGAACTTCATGGGTACGGAGATCGTTTCTCTTCTCGCTGATATCACGTTCATCCATTCGAGGTTGATTTCTTATGGAGAATATATTGCAACGACTTTTGTAAAATATTGTATATGTTGTATATATTGATATAGGGGAAAAAAATAGGGATTGAAATGGAAGTATCATTGAATAAAACCGATTCATTTGGTTTTGTATAAACGTTGCCTTTTCATCTGCCGGAAAAAAGTTGGGGTTGTTTCGAAAAAAAACCCTTGGTCCGAGATCATATAGTATTGTGTTTTTATCGAAATACAACCGGGGTGTGGCGATTTTGGCTGCCGCTATTACTTTTGGGGTATCGTGAGTCACGAACAAAAAAGTTTATCACGATGTTAATCCCAGGAGATGTTATATATTGTGTTATACACACATACACACGAATTCGAACGCAGAGAACTCGCTCGTAGAAATTTCTATCCGATTTGTCATTCGTAATACGAGCGTTACGACGAGAATTTAATGCTTGCGTTGTCATCTCTAGCTTTCAGCCCGCGGGCCAAACTCCGGATTTGCACCGGGGGTCGGGGGGGCCACAACCACCGAGAGACCAACTTCGATATCTCTCTAAAAAAAATTTTTTTCTCTCTCCTCCCTCTTTCTCTTCCCCTTTTAATATCGTCATTCGTCGAACTTTTCAAATTCCTCTTGATCGCAGCGCGAAGCTCTATATGTACAGCAAAAAAGAGAGAATAAAAAATATATGAACCGGAGGCTCGACTATGAATTTCATAGGGACAAAAACCCATTATTCCAATCCAACAGAATTAATTTAAATGATATCAAATCTGCTCGCCCGGAGAGAACATTGATCAATTTCTATACTGACATATTTTCAATGCAATTCGTATAACGTTTCATTTTTCTACTTTAAACATTCAATTTCAATCTCATAAATCATATATATTCTCCGTGTTTATAATCACTTACACTCTATATTATATATTTTGGATTATTGATGACGTCAGTTTAATACCAACTGATATGAGGTTCGAACCTTTTTGAGGTAAACAACAGTGTGACGTGTTATTGAAAACCCTACCTGCAGTTTCGACATTCGACATCCTCTATAATTATCTACGTGGTCAATCAATGATATGGGTAATTTTCACCGTGACTACCCTTCGATCCCCATTTCTCCCCTCTTTCCTAGAATATGTTGGGGCAAATATATTTCATATTTCGTCATCGAAATATATATAAATCACTGAATTTACAGAAACGATTCGACACCTAACCGCAGAGAATTATAACGAAAGAAATAAAAATCAATAGAAGTATATATCAGTGGCTATAACTCATAAATTTTATTTCATTTTATTTATTTACAAATATAATTTGTTAAAAAAAATGATAACTCCTAAAATAACTTACTTTCATTATTCCACAAAAATCGTCAATAAAATTATTCATTATTACGGTATATAACAAATTTAAATAAATAAATATAAAAAATTCATATTTCGGAAACAAAAAAAAACATTTTGTCGCATATTTCAACAAACTTTGAAACCCCATAACTTTTTATAAGAAGTTGAGTGATAGTTCTTTTTTACATGAGGGTGTTCAAGAAGGTCCTTTTAACATCCCAAGACAAGGGAAAGGGAAAGGGCGTTCAGTGACAAAAATATTTTAATATATTTTGAATAATATGAACGCGATTGTTATTCAGCACATATCGCATAAAATAAAATGAATTTCCAGCGTGTATATATTGATATAAAAACGGGTGTGATCATTAAAAATAAATAAATAAAAAAAATTATGAAAAAAGTTCGACGACTCCCCCGGAGCATGTCTGGCTGGGCTAGAAATCTTGCCGCGGGCGGATTCCCCTTGGGATTGAATAGGGTTTGTCGGAGCCTTGTCACATTGGCCCTCGAATTTATCACCGCGTATACACACCGGGGTGGTCGCGAGGGGTTGCTTTATATATCGATTTGGGCACGCGGGGGGTTATAGCACTTTGGCAATTTTTTTTCTGCTCACTCCTCCCTCATTGCTCGGGGGATATATAAACGCTTTGGCGCTTTTATTTTTCGGCCATTCTTTTCGTAAAACCTATACAACTTCGGTTATTATCTCTTGAGTCGATAATCACGAACGTTATCGACCATTCTCAAGAGGCAACTTTTATAAAAATGCTTTTATCGTTAGCAGACTGCTAAAGAAAGTAAATTGTTTGAAATGTTATCAAAGAAATTCTTGAACTTAAATTTTCGGAAACTAATAATCTGTAAAAGTGTCTTATGATAAACGATAAAGATTTAAAAATCACGTCGAGGCTGCATCTAGAGTATTGATAAAAAATTTTTGAATTGAGATGCCGATTAATCAGTTCAAGCGTTTTATAATTTATTTTATTTTATTACGGTTATCCATAACCAACTTTTTTATTTATGATTTCTAACCATATACGTTAAAAATTTTTGGAAAGTACCGGACATATTTAAAAGATTGATTTTATATTTCTTATATTTACATACTATTAAAAAATGGAAATTGTTTTATTATCAATATTCGGATGAAATAATCATTTCCAATTTGTCTCGCAAAGTATCCTAAATTTCTTGATAAAATCTTCTCAAATAGTATGAAATAATAATTAAAAAATTATATTGCCTAAAATAAGTGAATAAATCGTAGATTTTATTTCAACTAAAGTTATTTTATTAATTGTTCATTTTCCACATCCTGAAGTACTTTGTAAATCTATTTTTTTTCTATTTATTGATAAGTAAATAAGATAAAGTAAATAAAAGATAAAAAAAAAATTATCTTTAGGAGCACGTGTAAAAAAACATCGAAATTAAAGTTTTTTTTCCAGAAACTACGTTGTAGTTTTTTTGTTTATTTTAACATTTTTTTTTATTATAACACAAACTATATCTGGTATCAATTTTTTTTTAAAATCATAAATAAATAAAAGCAACCGTGATCGTTTTATCTTAACGAAATTCTTGGACATTCGAAAAATAATAATTCGTGAAAAATGTATTACGATGTTCGATCGAGAGATCGTGATTTAAAAGTCCGGCTGTGTCTAGAGTATTGATGGAATTTTTTAAATTAACGAAATTCACTCGGTTCAGTGTATATACAGTACATCATAGGCTTCGTATCGTATATAAAATACTCGAGTCGGAGTTTCCAACCGACGAGAGGAGAGAATAGTGCACGCGAGCCAGGTATAGCAGAGGAGGGTGTGTGCTCTCATATCTCGTTGGTCGTCATGACGACGTTCGCGAGATGAACGAGTAAACACAAGAGATTTTATTGTCTGGCTCCACAACCAAACGCTGCCGGCCATGTACTCTCTTTCCTCTCTCTCTCTCTCTCTCTCTCTCTCTTTCTCTCTCTTTCGCTCACTCATGCTGGGTTTCCGCGCCACCCCCATGCAACCCCCATATATCTCGACCGTCCCGCCCGCCGTGACGACACGAAACGTTTCCCGGCGCGGCGCTCGTGTCTATATAGATATATATATCTCAATATACGTACTGCAGAGTTTACAGAAATCCCTCTTGAGTCTACCTATATTCTAGATTGGCCTCATTCTAGATATAAAAATGTGAAGGAAAAATTCCCCAAGACACGAGGATTTCTTAAAGGTTGATCGAATTTCATTTTTTTTTCTTTTTTTTTTTTCAAGAAAATGCTTCGTAAACAATTTATAATGAAAATGTTGAGGAAAAAAGACACGAAACCTTTTTGAACGCTTGCAGCAAAACGATGATGAAAATTTTACCGTGGGAACAACAGCAGCTTGTTTTTCACTAAATGATTTTACTTTATCACGAAAAAAAATGATTTTAGAAATTATGAAAAAAATATCACGAACAAAATTTATATATAAAAAAGTAAAGAAAAAATTCCCTAGAACACGAGGATTTCTTAAAGGTTGATCGAATTTCATCTTATTTATTTATTTTTTTTTTTGAAGAAAATGCTTCGTAAACAATTTATAATGAAAGTGTAAAGGAAAAAAAAACATGAAACCTTTTGAACACTCGCATCGAAACGATGATGAAAATTTTACATAGGGATAAAAGGTTCTTTTTACACTAAAAAATTTATTTTTTCTATCGCGTAAAAATAATTGGATAAATATAATAGAATTTGTATGAAATTTGTAAAGCGATCTATGAATAAGTGAGAAGTGAGTGAAACGTGAAAAGAAAATGAGTGCAGCAGGAGAGTGCGATATGAAATTCTCAAAAAAAAAATAAACGTCACGTTTCCGCTCCACATTTTAATAATAAACTGACTCACGAGTGATTCTCGTTCGATAAATTTTAATTCCGGTTTGTACAGATGGAAGCCGCTAACAGCCGCGATTTACAAGTATAATTTCGAGTTATTTTTACGAGTTGACTTTTTAATAATTCACGATATTTAAAAAAATAACGAAAGCTAAAATGATATTTCTATTACTTGTACTACATACGACAGGAAAAATAAAACGTCAGGCTATGCAGAAAAGTCATGTGGGGAAACAACTTATTGGGTTACCGGAAATTAAAAAGTCCCCCAAATTTCGGCAAAGTTATTCAACTTTTCGACAAGGAATAAGAGCCCCCACGAAAAAAAAAAATATAAGAAGTCCAAGGGTATCGAGAACGGCTGCTCGAGAATTGCCGGTTCTCGCAATCCTAAATTGTCGTACCGGAAAGTCGTCGCTCGCGGACAGCCCAGCCCCACACAGCGCCTACTGCAGACTCTCTCGGCTGTGGCGTGCCTGCTGTTGGCATCCGCGGCGAGATATATCCCGTCGTGGGAAGTTGGGAGTTGGCTAAAATTTCCGGACTTTTGGAGGGTGGCGCGTGTGTGCGAGGGGGAAGTTTT
>JABMBV010074381.1:0-22060 GCA_018906735.1 Mesochorus sp. PSUC_FEM 10030011 | reverse complement strand
TATTGTTTTTATATTTCTTACAACTATCTTAAGTAGTGCGAATTAAATTACTCGATTACCGTGCGCAGTTTTAATGCAATGAGAGAGGAAGAGAGAGAGAGAGAGAGAGAGAGAGAGAGAGAGAGAGAGAGAGTACGATGACAGCGGTACTTTTCTTTAATCGAAAAGTATAAAACACGTTTACCTGTGATGACGGTGTGTTATACCGTCCATAATGTCTTTCTTCGTATTTGTGGTCTGCATCGGAGGCGGACTGTACATTTAATCAGAAAATTGCCAAGACGTCGTCGTTGCCGTTTTCATTGCAGCCAGAGTGGACGCACACACATAAACACTTACACACGCACGGGCATATTCACTCACGTACCCACACATATACCCAAAGCGTAGTCCTACGGATAAAGAAGGAACGGACTCTTTTGCTGCTAGCTGGATGATGGGGTTGTCGAGAAAAACTTCAATTTCTCTACCACTCGCATTGGAAACTTCTCTATTACAGTTCTCATTTCTGTATAGAACGTCGTAGCTCTAATACAGTGCGAGAGAGCAAGCGATTTCCTAATTGCTTCTACGAATCGTTTTACTTTACGAGAGAATCTCTCCTCTCCTCTCTTTCTCCTTCTCTCCTTCTCTTACGGTCGGGATGTCGCGAGTTGGTGAGGCGAGGATGGGTTAGTCTGCGTGTAGAACGAAACCTCGGCAGAGTAACACCGTTGCTAGAATTACGGAATTGCGCGTAAAGAGAGAGAAAGAGAGAAAGAGAGAAAAAGGTAGAAAGAGAAAGACAGAGGTGTCGCAAAACTCTCGCGAAGTAGTTACGCCAGAGCGAAGTATATATCCCGGTCGGCGACAATGACGACGACGACGACGACGACGACGACGACGACGACGACAAGGGGACTCGGTGACTAAAGTCGTCGAGAGCCATCAAGTGCCGCTCACGCTCACACAATCCTTTGCCTGGCAATAATCGTAAAGTTTCGCTGTCCGGACACTCGATAGCTTAGTATTACGAGATTCGCTTGTAAACATCCTGGGGGACTATATCCTCATATTCTCTCTGGCTCAGAGTTTTTGATGTGAAAATGCGCATTTTACAACCGGGCAGGCCTTCTGAGTTTGCAGACAGATATGAATACGAGTTCACCGTGCCGACTAAAGGCACACACACGTAGCCTATTTGCTTATATATAGTATTGTGTAACGCGTTATTGCACAAAGTCCGAGACGATATGTATACATTGAACATTTGTAAAGTGACCGCGTCGCAAACGCCCCAGGCGATTCACTAGTTCCATAATAGGTACACATGCATGTGTGGTGACGGATATGGTGCGAGAAGTTTTTACCGTTTTTCCTTATTTACCTTGTAAAGCTTATGGCATACTTAAAATAAAAATACTTAAATACTGTCATAACAGTCTACAAGTTTGTAATAACTTGTCAATTTTTTACAACGATAATTTTATAACTTATGAATTGCTTTATCCTTGATTAATTGATTCATCGTTTATTTATCTTAGATTTTTTGTTTTAGAAGGCTAGAGGTTGAAAGAAGGATTGCAAGTGTATAATAAAAACGCGGCCAAGTAGATATGGTTGCTCGTGATCAGACGTGCAGACCCGTAGGAACAACTCGCCAATATACTCAAGTAGAACGAATTGTGCTTGATCAGACACGTCTCTGCTCCCTGATACTTTCACATTCCGCCGGCCATATAAAATGGTCGCGCAACACGCCTTAGAGCTATGTATAGCTGCATCACGTACACTGTTTATCGGAACAATTATTGAATCGCAAAGTTGTATCCATCTCAAACGGTTTATCGTTCCGTTAATGTTTTTTCATAGTTCGTTCAACGTACCGACGAGGATAAGCTCTGCAGCGAGAGGAGGGATTCAACCGCCTTCCTTCATTTTTACGCTTAAAAACGAATAAACATCGGATGCATAATTTCAATGATATTTTTGGATAATGCATTTTATAACGATAGCGATGTATATCAAATTCATAAATAATATTCAACAGTTCAAAGAAATATGATCAACCTTTTATCTCTCTTCGTACATTTTTTTACACGAATCCTCGATTGAATGACTTCCGTTCGAGCGAGACAATCGTGCTTTATTTGCCGTTCCAATTTCACGACAAAATGTCGGCGCGTCCTGGGGTATACAATTCTTTCTTCTCTTCTCGTTCCCGGGTCTCATCGTTTCCCACCTCTTCATCTCGCTTCCTCTTTATCTTCTTTCTACACTGTTGGACGCGCACCCTGCAATCGAAACTTATTCGTCTTTTCCCACATATTTTATATTTTCGTTTGTCCTTGAACGAAAATATCACAACGAAATATATTTTCTAGAATTTTTATTGCTTATATATTTATACCCATTTTGCTGCTTTTGGTGAAGAATCGTTTTTCTTTTTCTATCTCTATGTATGATGCTCTTCTGGCTCATGCTCTGATCTTTCCATTGCTGCGGTGAATCGTCGTGTACTCGATGCACCCGTATCTTTCGGGTTAGAGTGGCCACTTCGTTATGACATTATGGATTCTCACGGGTGGCCAAGACATACGCTCCTCTCTCCTGGCCTGTACAGCATAGCAACAAAACACAACTTGTATTTTCGATGCGCGTCCTCTTTCTTCTTATCACTCTCTCTCTCAATTTTTTCTTTTCATCTTTTTTTGTCGCTAAATGGTGAAATGTCTACAAGAGAAAATATAAAAAAAAGTAAGACAGAGAAAGAGTAAAATAGAGAAAGGGGGAGAGCCATTTTCCATCCGGAAGTCCAAATCGAGGGCTGATTTAAGGAGGCACTTTGTGGAACGGGGGCAACCCAGCACTATCGTGTGTGACCAGCTCTCGCCCTCGCCAGCACTCTTATGATGCCATATCGCTTTCAATATATATATATGCTATTTATACCATACGTCCAGTAATATAGCACAGAAACGGTTCATACATGTATATATATACGTGTGTGTTAACATTATAGAATGATCGTATATACGGATGTACGTAGCATGTGCCGTAATGCCATCGCTTATTTGAACTTTATTACTATCCCGACGTTATATCGTTATTGCCCATTCATTATTGGCAGTTTTGCGAGTCTATCATCGTGTGCGTCGTATACGCGGCGAACCACATTCCAGTTCTTTTCGACGCTATTGGTGTGCCCGGGCTAAAAGAAATAACCTGTAAAAATGGTCTCGGCAAAAGCGTTCGACCATCACCAGAAGTAATGTTATATCGTTGCGGAGGCCATTGGCAACTAGCTCCAAAGATATATAGTGAATGGTTCGGTGACACATTGCGAGAAGCCGGGTGCGCCGAGAGCAACGATAGATCTTGTAATAAATTAGTAACGTTTCGCTGTTATGATGGCGAGGCAAACGATAGAGAAAACGAGTGTGAGCAAGATGCAACGAGACGTGACGCGCAGTTTTTCACATCTATCAGAACTTTTTTTTCACACTACGGTTTTATTTGTTTCTTTTCTTTACTTCCTCGATCTCTCAACTTCACATATTTCTTCATTACTGTGTGTACCGCAAAAGGAGTGTACAGAGAGAGAGAGAGAGAGAGACGAGGAGATGGTACTCTTTTTAACTAGAAGTTTTTCTCGCATGTGGTTGACGACCACAGAGTGCACGCGCGTTTGCAACTGAATAAAAGTAGCCCTTTGGAAGATCTTCCCTGATGGTGGAATATGTGTGCAGCTTTTACGTTTTGTTCGGAATAAATAGTTTCCTTATTCTACAAGGGTAAAACACCGTGCGAGAGTGCGACGATACCTTTTTTTCCTTTTTTTACGCCTCCCTTATTCTTACGACGTTTTCATTGCTCTTATTCCCTTCCTCCCATCTACGCTCATATTCCTCGTTACTATAAGCATTTTGTCAGGGGGCTTACTTGAGAGTTACAAGCGAGTCACTTGTTTCCTAAGGTGCATGCATGTAGCATACCTACTTACGGTTTATAATAGTATCATATAGGTGTACACCTATTTTGTGGGTCATATCTGCTTCGAGGCTTTTTCGGTGCTACTCAACGAGTTCTCTCTCTCGTAAGTAGTAAGCAGCATATCGAAGGAGTGGTGTATACCAGATCTAATATGGGAAAAGAAACGAAGGTGTATATTGTCTTAAAAGGATATTTTGTGTGTATATTGCGATGTACGATGAGAAAAGAGCGAAAAAAAGAAGGGCCATGAACAAGCTATGAACTTCACAGACCCATTTGTCCTGGTCAATGGAAATATTTGCCACTGCGCGTGCTGTGTATGGCAAAACTTTTCTCGTTTTATACCACACTTCTTTATACAACTCGGGTATTTCTCTTTTGAGAACTTATTTTTTCCTGTGATTCCGTTCGGGCGCTTTTGCTCTCTTTTCTCCTTGCTACTGTTGTAAGTTTCGTTTATTCTCTGAGTCTCGGGTATCGACGGAACTGCGTTAACAACTGTTATTTTCTTTTTTTTTTTTTCTTTGAAAAGAAAACGGAGTGAAAACGTTGAACAGCGTTTCATCAGCATATTTGCCTCTCTTTGGCTATGTAAGTTCGATTATTAAAAGCCACCAGGGAGATGTAAGTCCAATTTGTGAACTTGGTAGAAATTCATAACTCCATACGGAATTTGCTCTCTTTTTCTCTCTCTTGTTCTCTCTATATCTCTTGTCAGCATATATACTCTCTTGTTCTTCAAACCCCGGCAACAAGATCGCGAAGATCGTCTACTTTCCTTGTGTGCTTTGCTGCTTCTGCTGCTTCTGCTGTTGTGGCTGATGCTGCTGGTACTGCTGGTACTGCTGCTGTGCTCTCAGGGCTCGGTGAATCGCCTCGTTATTTCCTTCTGTACGAATAAATCTTGCATCATTCACCACTCTCTGCTCCATATATCTCACATGCTGTATCAGAGTACGAAGCGAGAATACAATATACTACTGTCTACATATAATATATAGACAGATATCTATATCCTTCTCACAGCAACAACTATCTACACTGTGCGGTGCTATATGGATGGGCACGATGTTATATATATATTCGTATATATCTTGCGAGACTTTCCGGTGTGTTTGATAGCCTCTGCGGGACTCGCGGGAGCTCGATAGAGGAGGCACCGTTTCGCACCACACGTACGTCTAGACGAAATTGAATTTAAATATGAATGTGTTCTACCGTCGTACAGAACACTGTATGAAGCAAGTATGTAACTGGGCACTTACACACAGATGGCTTAAATATATATATACATACATATACATGTACAATCTGTTCTCTCATACATGGCTACAGATATTACACATAATATATATGTATTTGTATATATGTACATATATATGGCTCTGGTTTCTCTGAACGTGCAGAAAATTTGACGAGATGTATATAAGCGACAGAGCCCTGTAGATTTACCCTCTCGCGTCTCGCTTTGCCTATTTGTAACCACTTTTCGCATTCTCAACATACACATCGCACATGTAACAGAGAAATACCTCAAAACAGAACGAACCTCAGCAGTATGGCCATTCCACGCTCTAGTCTCTTTTCTCAATTCCCGAAACTCGTTTTCTACCTCCTCTCTTTCCTCCACGTCTTCATCTTACCGTACTTCTTTGAGTTATAACGAATACGGGATTGCTTGCAAGAAATTGAATTCACTGAAGAGTACGCCTTTACCGGCGGTACACTATATTTGCCTAACTTTCATCCTTCTCCATAGAGAGTGCAACTCGCAATTCAAATTCAATTTGTTACATCGACTTCTCGGTTGCAACTTCGTAAAACCGTGTGAAGCACACGCGCATAAGGATTCGTGCCAACTTCAATATTGTTCAGGCTATTTTATGCTATATTTACCTCTTCATCAGGTTACCACATCATCTAATCTTACCAATGGTATTACATTTTTCTTGATCTTTTTTTCCGATATCCAATGTAATTGTCGATCGATGTATAATGTACTTTATCGAAGTTCTGCATTTTTAATTATCTCTCTTATAGTGGTCTTTTCTATAGAAATGTAACCATTGTCGAGATCAAATAAAATATGTGCAAGTAACACAGTACGATAAATCGAATACGTGTCGCTATACGTGTCGAAAATGATAATTCATACTTTTTATTTTATTTTTTTATTTAATGATAATGGTCCAATTCCGAATAAATAAAGGATAAACGGTCAAACGGATTTCAGACTTTTTGACACAGTTGGAAATTGCATTTTTCTCTGGTGTCGAAAGGTCAATCGACGAGATAATTTATGCATGCGTGTATCGTACAGAAATCCCGGGAATTCTCATCCGGATGCTTCTTTGAGTTGTCCTTGAAGTAGAGAAAAATGCCTCTTTGTATTTATATATAGAATAGATCATGAAATGAAAAAAAGGGAAAAACAGAAAAGCTTCGATTTTTTGGTTTCTCAAAAGCGCGTGAAATATCTAGAATACATAACCCGCCCTCTCGTTTCGTATTTGTTTTTCATTTATATTTCTATATGTGTGTTCATTCTATTGCTTTCTCCATTTTTCTCTTGTCGCACCGATACTGTGCTACATCCGTTATACTCACTGTTTGGGAAATTTCGAGGCTGTCAGCACTCGCGACGACAATGCCCCATTCGGAGTATATCCCTCGCGCTCTATCATGTAGTTGAACAAAAAAGAATGGGAAGATAAAAACAAAGGTGATACATATTTTTTATAATTTGTATGATAGCACATCGAGGCAGGTCGAGGGTGAAGGGTGGGGGGGGGAGAGGTAGAGGGATGATAGTGCATGCGGGGCGCGCACGAGCTGACAACGCAATTGATGCCCAACCCGATCAAAACCGACGTACGATCCGATAGTCGATAATTGATCGTCGTCGCGAGTGCGCCGGTATAGGACTATGTGGAGCTCTACGATTTCCTCTCGCTACGCTCTGTCCACGAGAGTTCTATAGCTATCCACCACCATCACCACCGCCGCCTCGTACTCCTTCTATATCGACGTCCACGACCATTGAATCCCTAAAAATGCACATCGATCTTGTTCAACTGAATGGCCAGTCCACGGGGGCATAGTAGACCCCAAAACACGCACAAGCTCGGTGCCATTACGCACGTTTACTCATTGCGCCCCCGTCGGTCGTTTCTCTATTATATATTTTTTTTTCAATCTTCTACTGCTCTGCCTTTCAATTGCTGTCTATTGCTCGTATCTCCTTTTTGGATTTCTGCACAATCAGTTGAAATCAAAGCATTTACATCAAGCTAGATTTTTCCATTTCCAACGTACCCTCAACATCAAATTATTCTTGTACAAAGGGATTTGATGCACTTATGTATATACCGGTGACTCGTGCCGAATCAATTCAGAGTTGTGGCTTCCTGAGACGAAAGTGAATATATCGCGCCTCCTTTTATTGACGGTAAAAAAAAACTCGAACCCTCTTTTTTCCATTCTCTTAGAGAAAACGCGTTCAACGAGACTTGAGGTTTTTCCTCCGTATGTCGTGAACAAAGATCGCAAAACCTCACACTCTGATTTTCTTCAATTCCCGCGGTTAATGCCTCTCCTTTCTCGCTTACTTTCCCTTTCTCTTGTCGTTTGTCCATATAGTGAGCTTTCTTCATGGAGCTTTTGATTTTCTTGTTTACCGCTCTATCCAATGGTTTATCATTCGCTTTACTATCACGGTCTCCTATCGTAGATATATATGTATGTATATATGTTCTCTTCACGAAAAATCTTGCGCTACCAAAAGCTAAAAACACAAAACTTTTCCGCGACTTTGGTGTTTCTCGACTAACATTCGTATAATAAAGAGAGAGCATAAAAAAAATGAAGTCACTCTCTGCCAAACATTATACCCTCCCTATAATATCGTTATCTAACCGTCATTCGTATAACATATACAACAATACCATAGTATATATACATATAGACTGAACAAAAATACAATATACGTTTACATGCTCACAACAACGATTCGTCATATCCACTATCGATTTATTATTTATCGACAGCGTTACATTGTATAGGCAATAATTGAAGAACCGATAAATCATGTCTTCCATGTTGTTATCTATATATGAGCTCTCGCGGTCGTAATTTATTATTAATGGAGAACTTGGCTGGAGACATAGACAGTTACAGTCATGGAGAAACAAGCGTGTATTTGTTTGTGTGCGAGAAAGAGAGAGAAAGAGAGAGGGCAAGAGAGATGATAGAATTTGCAGTCGCGTCTGCATATAGTTACCTCGAACCTCTGCTTTGGCAGAACAAACGTCTGCAGCAGAATTTCGCAAGATCGAGCTCTCTCGTCTCGACGCCATCTCCTTCGAGAAGAGCACACAGTCTTTCTCTTTGTTTCGGTTCTTGCGCGAGAATGAGATCTCGACCTCCTGGTGTGGCACCTATATATGTACACACAAATGCATATATACGTGTACACGAATTGCACAGTGGAATTCGGTAATTCTCTTTCTTCTATTTCACAACACACACATACACGTACGCACACAATTCTCTTCTCGCGTTTGCTTCCTTCTTCTCAGCTCTCGCTGTTCGCTCGCTCGGCGTCGACGATTAATGCGTTCACGGGGAAACTCGGTAACGGCACCTAATGCTCGGCAATGAATCAAAGCCACCGCGAAGTATAGGAAGAACGATTCAGGACAGTTTTCTCTGTCTTTCTACGACCCTTATTCTTACTTGCCCCCATTTCTTTCGATTTTTTTATCCAAAATCTTGTGAACATAATGATAATTCATTTTTCTAGTATTTCAATACTGCTTATATTTTTAAATAAAATATGTTCTGCGTCTGGCTCGTTTCGCAAAACGCCCTGCGCGCCACGTTAATATTGTGCAAGTAGTTATGTTATTTGCTTAAAAAATACAAGTGGTTTGATATGACAATGATTAATTTATTCAAGTGTTGACAAATGACATATGATACACCGATTTGATTGATTATTGATAAATAGATTACTAGTTGGTTAAATGTTAAATAAAATTGGTATTGGTCATTAGTTAATAATTTTATGCCCGGCAATGAGTTCTGATTAGGCGAAGTTCTTCTATATTTATTAGTTCAGTGAACTAATAAATATAATTTTTACAGTAAAAAATTATCCGCGGAGGGCCTTCGAAAATATACGAGTTGCGAGATGCAACAAAATATCTTATTCGTCCATGTGATGATAATTTTTGTCTTTCATTTTTTTTCTTTAAATGGGAAATACCATATAGACTGTTTGATTTGGCTTATATTTCCGATATCTACAAATTCATCATACATTCCATGCGGCATGAACTTCTAACGACGATTATATTATACGTACGTGCGTGATGCCCGTTGACGGGATTCGGTAATACGAATCGTTTGCTCAATGTGGTAACGAGCCTCGAGTCAACAGGAGAGAGCAGGACGATATGAGTGCATCGAACTCTGGCGGTGGCGCCGTACAGCGAGTGAAAGCGCAACGCGATCCTTTCGCGTACTTTGGTCAACGTACACTCCCGTTTTCGTTACTCACGTAATATGTTTTTGCTTGAAATTTCTTTATTTCATCGTCACTGCATAGCCTATATTCAGTTAGTGAAAAAATTGACAACATTTTAGTGTCGTTCTGTCGAATACCACGTTCGACCTCTTGTTCATTTACATATGTGCGTATATCGTATATGTAGGAAAATGTTAGAATCCTGTATACATATTACGCGTATATATTGTCTACGAACTAGCCGCACTCAGTATACTTGGATTAATGGTGACGCGTTCACACGTCCACTGGCGACGTCGATAAATATCAGATAGACTAGGAGAAATGGGAAACCTGCGGGGATGGTAGGCAATATTGATATAAACGTGCCACAGAGAATTCGAACGATACTCCAATATATCCAGTATAACGAGAGAAGAGAGGATCGATTGAGGGTTCTCTCGCTAAATCGAAATTAAACACCCTTTCTCGCTTGCGGTAGCAATTAATCGGCGTCGAACTCTACGACCTATCGTATATATATACGTTACGTGCGTACGTATGTACATATAAATTAGTGAAAAAAAAAGAAATGGCGAGCATGATAAATGAATTATAACAAATTATTTGTTGATGCTGTATAAATACATATAAAAAGTATGTGGTATAATCCCTATTATTATTCGACAAAGATAAAACCATGCATTTAGTACAAGAATCGAAAAATCGAAAAGTGCAAGTACGATAAAGTATTTCATAAATATCTACGAATCGGGAAGGAAATAGAGTAGAGAACGGATATAAATAAGAATAGGTAGTGCAAAAAAAGAACTAGACTGAAGTAGAAAAAAATCGAACGAGCGTAGTCGATGCTCGTTCACTGCAAATACTCGCCGACATCAGTGCAATCCTTGAGAGAAGAAGGAGTGGTGATGCCGAGAGAAAAAAAAATATATATGTAGAGAGAGGGTATGGGTGACTGTTATCTAAGGTCTCTCTCTCTTTCTCTTTCTGTCTCTTTCTGTTTCTGTGCGGCACTAGTCGGCCATTGTCGCGACGGAACTTTTCGCGTTTCCGGCATACGTGCCTGTTGGATTTTCCGAGTTTCCTGCTGAAACGCTGTGTCGCTCCTTTAGGTGGTGGATCGGCCCGGATCGTTGGATGACTACGGTGCTTTGGAACGGGGATTGCATGCTCGAGGGCCCGACAAGAGTGCAAGAGTGAGGAACAACGAACCTCGAGCTGTGCTGCTCTCTTAACAGAGCTCTTGCCTGACTCAGAGAGGGTATAGAAGCGCGCGAGTGCCATAAACGAAGTTAGTCCTCTTTTCTCTTTCGGCTTCTCAACTCGGGCTCTCTCCTCATTCTTTACGTCTATATACACAAACTATAACGTCTCTCTTTCCATTCTTCGAATTTTTCATCTCTCTCTCTCTCTCATACACACTTTGCCCATCTTAACTGTGCAGCTTTGCATCCATCTCATTCTCTAACCCACCCTCTTTGTTTTGGATTACGTAGAGGAACCGACCAAGTCCTAATGAAGGCACGCGCACACCCGGTTCTCCCGCAGTTCCCGTTTCTATGTTACTGCTGCTGCTGGTGCTGCTGGTATGCTTTTGTCGTTGTCGTCGTGTCGTCGTATCCAGCAGAGCACAGCGGGCTAGGGTGCACACTTCCAAGGCCAGGCTCACCGGTCGTCGCTGCACCAGCTAGACATAGTTTAATTAAGCAAAACCGGTGGTGTACGTTGCTATAGGATAATTTAGTATACTCTGGTAAATGCATATATATGTATGTGTGTGTGTATGTATGTATCGACACACAGCTTGCTATACAGGCTCAGTGTTCTACGCGCACATTGATGCATAAACACATACCTCCTGGACAATTCAGGTATATCTATGTATACTTACTACATGTGCATGTTTTTGTTCATCCCTTACCTGTTCACCCTCCTGCACATCCATTCATACAAATCCTAAATGCGGAGAGAGTATCTAACTCCATAGAATCATGTGTTCTGGCTTCTAGATCCAACTTTGAAACTACCCTGAGCATTGCTAATCTCCAACTGGTCTTCGTCCACAGAACCTGTCACGTTTCATGCCCTTCTTGCTCTTTGCATCATAATAACAAAGTCAGAATAGTTTGTTGGCGCACCATTCAGGCGAGGAATGAAGCAATTCGTTCTCCTATCATTCATCATCAGTCGAACTTTGCAATTTAAGATTTTGAGGTTTCAGATTCTTAGACAAATTCTGGCACAATATCCATTGTTCTCTCTAGCAGATGTCTGTGTCGACAGCAAAACAGGTATTACGGGCACTTGATATGAATCCTCTCGAGTATCTCATGCGTCAATTCCAGTCTCACGAGTACAACACATTTCCGTCAACTAATGCTGTGCATTATCCATTTTCGTAAGAGCACCAATGAGATATATCTATTACTATCTTCCTTTGTTGTCTGTGCATTAGTAGAAAGGGACATAATGATGCCGTTCCCTCTCAGTTGCTTTTTTTTTCTATTTTTTGCTGTCTTCCTACTTTTTTCATATATATATTGCGAGGTGCGTTGTGTCTCGTATGAAGTGTTCAGATTTGATGCATAGAGGTTGTCTTTTTTTTTTCATTTCGCTTCATTTTCTCTCTCGTGTTCTTTTTTTATCTTTTCCTCGTATGTTCTCCGTACGAATAGCATCAGTATCCAATCCCATACGTGATTCTCTGAGGGCTCGAGCGAGATTGAAGTACGCACGCACGACTGGTATTGGGTATAACGACATAGTGTCCGTGATGCTGCATACTTGAATAGCTCGCTGGAGGAAATTGAGTTAGTTAGGGTTTGTAAAGACTCTTCGGTCAAGGGATAAGGAGTCAGAGTGCGTTGCGATCAAAACTATTGGGGTGAAACGTTGGATTTCGAGAGAATATTTTTCCCGAAACACAGTGTATGATTTTGAGTAAAGTACAATATACATGACTGTACTTTTCTAACATTTCCATGTAATATTTTCGTGCTTTTGCCCCGGATACTTGAATGTCATTTTGACGATGAAGACGAGTGAAGGAGAAAGAGAGCAAGAGAGAAAACGACGGATAGATAGATACGTTTTTTTTTATTATGAGAGAGAGAGAGAGAGAGAGAGAGAAAGCAAGCGAGAGAGGAAGAACGACACGATGTCCGATGGGACGTACACGTTGTGGGAAGATCGAGGAATCGAGTTTATATTTATATGCTTGTCACGTATTCTCTGGCAGCGCGTGAACGATAGAGCACATATATACTGTAGCTCCTTCTCTCATTCTGTACACCACCAGCAGAGCTGTACATCGGCAACATGCATAGCCACGATTTACTTACTATCTCGCTTTCGGCCCGGAAACACGAAAATTTGAGCTTTGATCTTATTTGTGAGAGTCTGTATCACCTATCTCGATGTCTGCTCTTCTTGTATCTATTCCACTAGGGAATCAATGTCGTAAGGTTGTCGCCTTCGTATATCAGTATGGTATCTCAAGACCACGTCATATCACTGCCTCGTCTGCCTTTTGTTACCCACAATGTTCCCTATTCATCTCCTCTTTATACATCTCTATCCTTTTCACATTCCTCTTTTGCATTTCACGGATTCTCGCATTTTGCAATCTTTTATTCCTATCATTTTCCAAGATCCTTTTCAACTTTGCTGGTTTTAATTTCCTGGTCTCTGTCAACTCTAAATTTTCACTGCCTTTTCTGTCTATCTATCGTTGCAATCTACGTACAACAATATTGTACACGGATACACAGCTCTTTATATATACACATCTCCCGAAGGAGAGTTTCCCTGCGGCTTCGTCCATAATGTCCCTTTGTTGTAACATACCGCGAGAGGTCCGCGAAGGTTTCTTAGTCGAGTTTGCAACATTAGCCCGCAAGTTGAAAGCCGTCGACCAACACGAATTCTCTTGCCGCAGAGCCACAGAGACCTCGCTGCCGCTGGCTTCGTCTACCGCCATCACCAGCATCACCCTCGCTCTATTCATTTTTGTCTGGTGTGCGGAGATGCGTAAATGGAACTTTGTCGGCATTAACCCCGCGTATCTCCTTGCTTCCTCTCTTCTCGATGCCTCTCATACTCCTCGAGACTCTTGTGAACATACTGTCAGTTATATCAAGCGCCTTAGACGACGTATATGCATCTTATTACCGCGTTATCCCCATATTATACATATCATACTTAGCAAGCTTTGTCTATCTTTCTTCTGGCTGCATACGAGATCAGCTTGTCTCAGGAATGTCTACACTCAAACAACCGAACAGACTAACTCTAAAACCCGAACTTCTTGGTACGTTATAGGGGTGGATCGTGGAGACATTCAGCAGTACTTTGCTATTCTATGCCTCTATGTATATAGTATACCTTTCATATTGCTTTCCTTCCTCGCTTTATCCTTTGCCCTCTTCCCCTCGGTATATTTAGTAGGCCTCACCGAAATTCATGTACCGGGAGATATTTCTCCCATCATTATGCAGTTCGCGTTAGGAGTAACACATACACTACCAAATTTTCCTCGATTATCCATGTCATAGTTTAAACCTCTGTTCTTCATTGCTCCATCGCTTACAATGTCTTACGTCAGCTTGCGATTCAAATCTTCTTCAGAGAGATATAAACGAAATTGCTTTGAAATAATGAAATTATTTTTGACAAGACTTATTGCATCGTGTGTTACATACGGAGTGATGGATATAATTATAATTCGATTATCGTATATTAGTTGTATAAATTTAAATGATCAAATTTCAATTACTCGAGCAAAATCCTCACATGATTTAATCAGCGCTCGCCGTATAGTGTATAACTCGTAATAGTATAAAGACCTGATACAAGAATGGTTGCTCTCCGTGTATGCTGTGGCTACCGGAGCATAATACTGTTTGATGACGCCATTAAGCTCCAGTTGGCTTATTGTTTCTCGTAAATGGTTCGTGGAGGTGCCCTTCCATCCTCCCGTCAATGGCGTCGCGTCACGTCCACCATATACTGAATGCACTCTGTCAAGGGCTACCGTACACCGTCTATTAGCGTATATACGCATCACTGTGAACGAGTGAATATCGTGTGCGCGCGTGTCCTGCTGCTTATGCTGCATACATAACTCGATTTTTTTTTTCATTTCTCACAATTCGCGAGATCTCTGCGTGTCTTCAAAACACTCTTGAAACTATACACATATACATATGTTTTACGAGAGAAATGCTTGGTACTCGAGTCATGTGGGTTTCTTTGCATGCTTTCGGCTTATACATACAACGTCGTTTTATCCACCACACACAAAAATTGTATGATAAAGTGTGGCATAAAATTGAAATGAAATACCTTAAATGGTACGTGTTTTGAAGTCATTTTTAATGAGACATACCAGGTATTTCTTGAACATTTCGTCTATTGATACATAGCACTACAGTTCTCGGAATTTTTGAAGAATCGAAATAACAATTTTTGATCCCGTTAGTTATAGGTTATAGTATATCATGTTAATGGAATTAAAATATGTTATAGTACAATAAAATAATCTAGTAAAGTGTTAAATAAAGATTTTTTTTCTTTTCAATAAAACACAAATCATTATAGCATTTAGATGCAGTAATACGAAAAAGCTTTTCTTTTTTCTGCATAGTTTTATACTTATTTATCGTGATTTATATTTCTTGTACAGCGACTAGAATATTGGTCGCGATCAACTGTATTACGAAAGTGTTCTCATTCACCCCTAGCACCCTTTTCGAGCACCTAACATACTTGTCCCTGTAGACCTTCTTCCGTAGATGAATCGTCGCTCTCGCGACTTGTCGATTTCGGGGCCAAAGATGCTTGCGAAGAACGAGCTGTGCGAAGAAAAGAAGGGATGGGATTCGTCGATAAACGGACTCGACATCCGCTGGTACCCTTGGCAGGCAAGGGTTAGTGTGGTGGAACGGAGGAAGGAAAAGAGGGTCGGGGGAACGGGCGAGTCAGAGGGGCAGAGAGTTGCAGGACGAGGGAATGAGGGGAATCGGGAAAAGCGCCGGAAGAACGATACGATCCCACGGGGTTATCGACGCGATCACGGGCCATTAGGCGCGTGAATACTCCCGACCCGCTCGTGCCCCGCCGTTCCCTCCTTTCCCTCTCTTCCTCATCTCCGAGGTTGGCCCTCTCCTTCCCCCATCGCCGCTGCCGGCCCCCCGATAAATACCTCTGAAATATGGGAGGCCCCTCGCTACTCTGGTCCACGCTATTCTAATGTTACCTCCCACTTTACCATTTGCTCGATACTGCTGGTATCATTTGTAAATTGTTCTAGCGAATTTCTCATCCTTCATATCTTTTTTCTCTCTTCACTTTATGCGTAGCTCAATTTCTGTTACTATGAAGATAAGGATACATGTTTATATGTAATGAAGATTCGAGACTATTTGCCCTAAAGGGTGTATTTGTCAATATCTAAAACAAAAGGAGAATTCGACCGTTATAGAATCATTACCGGACCAGAGCACAGTCCAAGTTGCGGGCATTTTGACTGTGTTGGATAGAAGAGAGTAGCACAAATCTGTAGGTGGTGGCGAATGCATCGGGGCGAACAAAGAGAATGGATTCTCTCGCTCCCGCTCTTTCGCGCCCAAGCTGTAAATTCCACGAAGCCAAGAGACCTAAGACAATTTGTAGAGGTTCTCGCGCGTTGCTTTCGCACCGTTTCACACCCCTCCTGGAGCTTGTCTCTCGCCACGAGACTCTCGTTCATCCCCGTACTCTCGTCCTCTCATCTTTCCATACACCTCGTGGCAAAGCTCGTAGCCATTTCCCTATTCCCGGAGACTCTCTTTCTCTCTCTTTCCATGTCTTTCTCTGCCCTCCACTCGATCTCGTTGTACATTCTCGCGATGTTAGAAGCTTGTATTTTCCCTCTTTCTCTCTCGTCGGCCGCCCGAATCCTCTCTGGAATTCAGAGAGCTTCTGGCTGTTCCTTTACTCGAGCGCGGACTTGACGAGAAATTTAAATCCACCAGCGAACGCGATATTCTGCTTTATATATACATATACATATAAACGAAGATTATTCGACCGTACTCTGACGTCCTCGGCGATGGGGAACGACCCTTTTGCTGAATAAGAGAATATATATGTATCCATTCGTCCACTTATTCATGTTCCACGACGAGATAAGACAAGTCCTTGCAGCGTGATGGTAATACTTTTCCTTTTATATTTTTAATACTATTTTTTTTTATTCGGAAAACATATGCGACGAAGCCGTCGGTTTTCTTAATCGAATACAGCATACATATAAAATGATTTACTTCTATTTTTTAATGTTTTTTGTTCCTATACTGAACTCTGATTTTCTTATCTACATGGACAATATATAAGAGACTTAAAATATTGCCAGTTCAATATTTTTCGCTTCTTCTACTATTTTTGTCCCTGCCGGTTAATCTTCTATTTTATGATCTCGAAAGGCTTTTTCGAAATATTCGTCGAGACCCCCCGCGTTTATGCGCGGGAGGAAGGGGCATATTTGCGATCGTAGGAGAGCGTGCGGGGAAATCGAAAGGCTTGCAGAATAATTTACGGCTCTCCGCGTGCCAGCAGGTAGCAGACAGAGGATATAGTTCTCATCCCCGTTGGATTTATGTATGTGTACGGAGGAAAGACCAAGTGCAGGATCGCACATACATACATATATCTATAGACCAAAGTAATATCGCCGATATTCGAATAGTGTGAGAGTGTAGCATGGTGAGTATCGTGCGGCGGGGAGGGAACGAGGATCGACCAAAGTTTATCGTCCGTCAAGATATTAAGGCCTCGAGCGATCCTTTCCGTACTCCTATATGGTAGCTATAGTCGGTATATTCTCTTCATTCATTTGTAACTCATCATGAGGCTTTGAAATAATGAAGAAGAGTCTTTCTTTACGGGCATGATCATATTTTTCAGCCGAGATATGTGTGCGCACATTCCATGTTACGAATTTTTATTCTACGATAACACTTATCATGAATTAGATCACGAATTTCGATCGATGATGCTAATTCGAGTGATGATGTATATATGTAGTCGATTGAATTGTCTTTTATTAAATATATGCTACTTGTGATAATTATAACATTAACAATACGAACAATTTTTTTTGTTTGATTACAGGAGAGCACACCTCAGGAACTGTCTCGAAAAGCTGAAAGTACTTGTACCACTCGGTCCAGAAACTTCGAGGCATACGACTCTCGGTCTCCTGACCAAGGCCAAGCGTTTTATCAAGGTAAGATTTTAAATACAATAATGACAAAGTTATAAACAAAAACTTGGTAAAAATTTTAACAACTTAAGGACGATATTTGCTATCGAAATAACGATATTTCAAATTTCTTCTAAATAGAACGGTTCAATACACCCTTCCAGAGTTCACTCGCACGATTATTTAACGTGACAAATAAAACGTGTATAATATAGTATAACATATTTCATTGCTTCCTGCTCCCGCTTCTATTTTCTTTCCGTTAATATTTTTCGCCGATACTACATTTCGTGTTTGTATGTACCGAAATTTGTTTGATATATACATAGAAGAAGTATATATATATATGCATACGTGTTAAAATTTTCCATAGAACGAGGAATGAAAAAACGGAATATAAAGATCGTGAGTGAGCAGAGTACGATAGAGGAACAATCCTTGCTTCTTTGTTCTCTCTTTCCTCTATTTCCCTCTTTTACCTATTTTTGGCCATTGTAACAGTCTGTATATGCGTAATATATATACATAATACAAGGCGACAGATAAGTTAGATGGAGATGGGCAGAGAGAAAGAGAGAGAGAGAGAGACAACGAGCACATGAAGCTGCAGCCCAGTCTCTTGAATATTTCATGTCGTTTCCACGAACACGCGGAATCCTCTCGTGTTCTACGTACACTATAGTTGTTATACTACTGTATATAGCCATACCTATATAGCGATAAAGTGATGATACCGTGGATCGCATCTCGCCTCAAGACTTCAAGTCAAAAGAAAGAGAGAAGGAGAGTGAATAAAGAAATGAGAGAATGAGAAAGAGAGTGAGAGAGAGAGAGAGAGCGAGAGGGCAGATGTAAGAGAGAGTGAAGACGTTGCCGGTGAGACGAATCGAGTTTAAGCCCGCGAAAAACGCGCGGTAGAGGTGACGACGACCACCGCGCATAAGGAATAGAACCAGATGAATTTATATGTATATAAGAGTGTAGAACGCGCGACGAGACTCGTTCAGCGGTTTCGAGGACCGTTGGAAAACGGGTCGGGTAATTAGCGAGGAAGATGGCGAAAAAGATGTCTTTCGCTGTGCCAGAGGCTCGTTATATATCGTTCGTCTCTCGCGCGATTGCGGCTGTGAAAAGAAAATCTCGCGCGAGTATTACTCGAGAAGCGAGGGGACTACGTCGACGTAGAAGATCCGTGATGGCGGACAAATGAAAGATTACCATCCGCGTTCCCGCGAAAGAAAAAGAGAATGCGGAAGCAAGAGAAGAGGGTTAAAGTTACCCCTCTCTTCATCCTTCTGTCTCGTGCTTTTCGCACGGTTATGCAGCCGTGCTGCTGAAAAATATATATGTACGTAAGGGTGAAAAGCAAATGCGAGATAGTGCGGAGAATTTTGCCTGTGCACACCCTCGCAATAAGAGCTTCGCAGTGGCACACACAGGACGTATACCCTCTTACATGGCGGTAGTACCCCTATCTTTCGTCATCGTCCCAAGTCTCATCTCGCATACACTTTTTTCATCTTCAATCTTTTTTTTTCTGCAGATTTTATTCTACTCTCTCCACCTCCCCTTTATTTCGTGCTTTTATACTTATTTCTTTTCATAGCGACATGGTCCTGTGCGCTCATTTCGTCCATTCACATAAGCATTTTTTACGTCATCTTTCTGTCGACGTGTCATGTTGAGGAGAGTGTTATTAGTATATCAGGCGTATATTGTAATATACATACCGATATTTCATACATGTATACATGAAACGCATACTGTCGCGCACGTTGCTTCGACCGAATGGTTTTTGCGAGTCGTGCACTTCAATTTCGCTCATCATGACATCCGGTTGTGATTGTGAAAACGCTTCGACCGTCATTGTACAATATAATACGCATATAAAAAATATAGTATTTATTTCAGTATGTGCATTGATTATATTTTCAAATATAATTTTAACTCTTGTTTGGCACACTATCATAAAATAACGTGCTTCACATACTGGGGTAGATTTTACCCCATTCATCAAAATTGTTATATCTTATAACCTGTTAAATATTTTAACTTGCCAGTGTTTGTGCAATTTCTTAAGATCCTACTTCTCGAAGTTATAATGAGTTATATGACTGAAAAAAAAAGTTAAGTGCTATTAAAAGATTGAAATTTACATATCGGTTTACATACTTAAAATCAACGAGCGGAAAGCTTGGGAAATTCTATACCCCAGTGTGTCAAATAACGGTTAAACGATCAAACAATATAGCCTATAATTTTCCACAGTTATTATTTCATTTTTATAACTATAAAATACAAGATAAAATTGACGCGCATATCAACTTTGTCCGTTCCACCGAAAAATGTCAACCTGCCATCTTGTCCTGCAGAACTTGTACATGATTTTGCCTACTAGGTATATTCTACGACTGTTTAAATAATATTTCTCTTCATACACCGCGAGAATATTCCACATCCATATCACACAAGCGCAACGGATTCGTCTGGCTTTGCGAGTGCGTCACACGTGTCGCCTTTAGGGCGAGTTTACAATAAGCCATGCGCGTGTGGAGCGTGGGCTCCCGCTACAGAAAGCCCAAGGGCGAATTCGTATCGTGTGGTACCGCGACTTGCCATGAGGCACAGTCCATATAACAGTGGACTAGAGATAGGTATATATATATATATATAAACTGGCGTACGTCGCTCCAGCACACGCTCATCTTCTCTCTCTCGTCCTCTTCAATTCACTCGGTATTGTCGGCCCTCCTGCACACACCATTGTTCGGACAGTCTGTAATTTACTAACTGTGCAACTATTGTATGCGTCACGCTACATACCGGCTTCTATCTGTCTGTGTTTGCTACAACACCCCGCACGGCTCTCCGAACAGTCTTCTCCTTCCCTGCTTTAATATATAACAGCCCTTCCGTCGATATTCACACAGACGAAACGTTTTTCCTCTTTGGCCCTTTCTGGCAGTAAGGTGTAGACGTGTGCATACTTAAATGTCTGCATTCAATACCTGGGGATAAACTCTGGGACATTTTCGTTGCATGTACAAACGATGATAACGCTCCTGCACTCCCCAATGTACTATCAACCAAGAATTTTTTGACGTCACGAACGTGAATTAAAGTTATCATAATTCTCATAATTCTTCCGTTTCTCCTTTATATACTTTTTCAGCACGTATATACGTATATATACTTGTGTATATTTTTTGTGATTATACCGTATTTTGATAGCGGTTGGAAAGAAAAAAAAAACATGCAAGCATCCGACATGCCCAGCTATCTCTGTTGAAAATACAGGAAAACTTTTCCTTCTCTGCCAGGATGTTTCAAGACGCACTTGTAGTTTCTGTCCGTCGTTTTGCTTTCACATTGTATGTATGTGTATATATTTCCTCGGCTTCTACTTTATACATTCACACATCCCACTGCCGGTATACGCTTCCTTACAAGTTGTACATACTTTTCGCACCAATATAAATACGCCATGACAGATTTATAGCATACATGTTATACAAGTATTTGAGGGTTGAACATACGTTTTGAATCTCTGAACAATGCGGTTATTGGATATGTAACTGTAATATAATATCTACATGTATATATATATCGATGGATATATATCTGTTTTCCATTTTACATCGACTCGTCGTTGTCGTCGTTGTCGACAGTCTATTTCATCCCCAATGACTCGTAAAACTCTTGGCTGGATTTATACGACGGATTTTAATTAAACGTTCTTTACATTGTGTTTGCAACGTGAAGGAGAGCGTATCGATTGATCGTTTCCTCGATCGTATAATTCGATTATAGGAGAATGTGATTTACCTATATTGCAGCATATATGAGCAACTCTCACCATAGTTTTATCGCACGTAAGGTTGACATTAGTTGTATAATACGTATATGCATAGACCGATAAGGGATTTGATGGTTTTTTACCTGAACTATATTATACAAGTAAAACGTAAAATCAATCGAGTGTGTTGTTTTTGACAAACAATTTTATTCATTTTATGACGACTGTCGTATATCGACAACGGAGAAAAGGTCAAAAAGGAGCTAACTGGAAGAAATGTAGGGTATAAAAATTCTCTTATTCTCTACAAGGCTACGCTATGACAGAGTACTACTCTCGATTAAGCTGCTCTCTTGGTGCCCGAACGAAATAAGAAAGAGAGCGAATGAAGACGGGATGATATCGCAAGAAGAAAGTTTAAGTCGTAGCGCGAGAGTGAGAGAAAAAATACTGACTGCGGAAGAAGTTTACGAGATCTCTCGTTCCCGCGCGAACAAACGGGTTTATATGTATATATATA
>JABMBV010074380.1:0-12931 GCA_018906735.1 Mesochorus sp. PSUC_FEM 10030011 | reverse complement strand
TAAGATTTCTTTTTTTTCAATTAAATTTTCCATGTAAATTATACGATTGGGAGTATAATTTGTAGGATATTTGTGATGAATTTACGAAATTGAATTTCAATTAATATCGTTATTTTGTTTTTTACAATTTTTCTCGATCGTCTTTACGGGTTAAAATAAAATTGTTGTATAAAGAGGTCGTAAGAAAGAAGAGGAAAGTAATCACGTTTATTTTTTATAGCAACGTTTCGAGTCGATTGAAGTTTCTTCAACAATCGATGCAATAATTTTTTCACACTTCTCCTGTTTCTGGGCCCACATGCACGCGTCTCGTTTTCCTCTCGCTCGCGTTCAAAATGTTACGTGCGGGTCGAAGGTCGCGTAATAACCATTTGCGAGATCGCGGGCTTTTATGATACTTCGAACATGAATATATGGGATATGCATACGACGAAGGCTCGAGCACAAGGGTTAAAACGATAAAATAAAAATAAAGAGAATACAACAATTTCGTCGTGTACTCACGTATTCCGGTTTGAGCTTCTTGTCGTTACCCCTGACAACGAGCTTCTCCAATTTCTCGAGATGACCACCGAGAAACTCAATGTCTTTGAGCCGAAGTTCCTCGCTTATTATCTCAAGATCGCGAACGGGATTTACCTCACCCTCGATGTGAGTCACGTCGTCGTCTTCAAAAGCTCCTAAATTATGACATGAAAATTCATTTCCAGTCCAGTCGAAGATTTTTCTTATACTTTTTTTCATTTTTTGTTTAAAAAAAAAAAAAGAAAATTTAGAGTTTTGTTCTTGCAGATTAAAACATATTTTTGAGTAATTTATTATTGATTAAGTATTTAATTATCAATTGAAAATATTGGATAAATTTTTTTTATTTTTTGAATCTTCGGAGACGTGATTTGAGTTTGTTTAACTTTTTGTAAATTGTTTATATATACGCGACTTACGGCAAAGATGGAAAATAGCATCGCAAGCGCTGATATGCGACAGGAAAGCGTTTCCGAGCCCTTGGCCCTCGGCAGCACCTTTTACGAGCCCGGCAATATCGACGACGTTCAAAAAAGCTGGAACCTTGCTGTTTAGGGTATTAAATAATTTTTACATTTTTTACTTGAAATTCTTAGTTGAAATAATGAGGTAAAAGTATTAAAAAAAAAACCTTTATTTTATTTTTTAATTTTCCCCATTTTTTAACTTTAAATTATTAGTTGAAACGATGAAATTGAGGTAACGAAAAAAAAAATCGCATTTTCTTTTTCGCGATCTTTTTGAGAAATATTTCGTGCAATTCGAGACGAATTTGGATCAAAGGACCGAAATAGTTGACGTGTGTTTCGAGTAGAGCAGGGGTGGAGGGATAATATACGCGAATGTCGACGCCCGTAGAATTGTAAAGGGACTCCCCTTGGGCGACAATGCATTTAAATGCTAATGCCGAGCCTCATTAAACAATTAGTCTTTGAAGGGAGGCGTCGGTGAAAGTGGCGACGTTTGTGAACGAAGCGACGTGAAGAGAGAAAGAGAGGAGAGGAGGGGAGGGGGTGGACAGATTAACTGGCTTTTATTACGGACCAGTGGATTCTGCGCGACACGTGGCTTCCAGTACACACACGTGTGCGTCTACATATATATATCAGTTAGGAAGCGTTGAAACAGACACACGAGGCGATCAGGTCCATGAGAGACCCTGAAGTTTACGTGCAGAAATTAATACCTTTGAAGCCTGGACAATATCCAGATCCAACTAATTCAAACAATTTTAAAAAGGCAAAGAATTCACTGGAATATTTCTATGAAAATTTCCAACCTCGGAATGAAGATATTAAGGAAAATTCAATTGAGAATGTACTTGCATGAAAAATAAGTTTATAAGTTTTGATTATTTTGATAATATCAACTTAATCGATAATGCCAATTATTCGGAACAAGAAATGTAATCCAGTGACATGAAAAGGTGACCTTAAATATCGGGAAAAAGAGGATTGAAGATTCTGGTCATCGGATCACTTGTCCCAAAGTCTTTTTTTTTTTTCATCTTTTTAAAACCTCCGTCATAGTGCGTTATACGTATATAATAAGTACAACGATGTAGAAGTCAATCTGCATTGCAGATCACGTAGAGCACAGTAGAAACGTGCCACAACGACCGCCCTTTTGGAGAATAAAGGCCAAAGACGTATGGAAATGGTTCCCGCAGTTATTCCGAATCGTTTCCCTCCTCGGAGGGTTGGGTGGAGGTTTGGTTATCGCGAATGGGGAGACAGTGAAAGAAGATGAGGGAACACAGTCGCTGTGTATGCACGTTATATAATGCGGTAATATATTCTCGAAGCATCTGGTACCGCGGATATATAGGAAAAGTAGAAACGGGAGAAAGAATAATGTTCGAACGAGTGAGTGCTTACCTGGCCGGCTTGAAGTATTCGCACAGGTAGTCAAACCTCGCGTCTGGAACGGGTACACGACGTGCTTCGAACAGAATGAAAAGAAACAGAAAATAGGTCAGACTGTGGTGTCTTACATCGATAGAGTTACATGCGGATTTATCATTTTCTTTATGTTCCTCGTAGCTATTTTTATTATTTGCCAACGGGCCTCCAAACGTTTTCTAACTTCCTCATAAACTTTGATCTCGTCAATGGCACAATAGTCATTGTGAATTTTTAGATGGATTCCGATGTAAATGGCAGCTGATATCGACGCCGAAGCTCCTGGATACTTTGGGCGTTTAGCTGCGACTGCTATTAAGGATTGTATTAATTCTTCAGCCACAGTTTCTTCGAGGTATTCAAGATTTGTCAGATTTTTTAATGCCATTGATGATGTAGCTCGCGACAAGTCTATCACTATTTTGCTGTACCATGAGGATCTCAAGAGAAATTCTTCACGACAATCGAGCGAGCAGAACAAAAATAATTTGTCTTCGTACAGCACGCCGATGTTTCGTTTACCAGGTACGACCGAGTATTCTGGAAGTGCGTCCGCGTAAGATACGATACAATAGCCGTCTGCCATAAGCCTTTTTGCCCAGCAAGCGTGCTCGATATCGATCTCGTCGTTCAGAATTTGCGGACGAAGCTTCGGCAGAGTGGCCGAACTTTGGGGTGGCAAACAGGTCAATGGATTCCTGTGGAAATCCATGATATGTTCGGCACAGACCCAGTAAAAGTATAGGCGGAATTGTACCACTCCACAGCGATCCGGTGGAGAGCCCGAAAACCTTGTAACGTTCTCGTGATGCAAACAAACGGGGCAATAAGACTCGAAATTGCTCTGACGATTTTTAAACTCGTAAGGTGTCACGCCGAGGCTTCTTAAACTGTGAACTTTTTCGTAATCGGCTTCACGAAAGTAATGCTTTATCTCGGTGAATATTGAAGACACTTGTCGATTAGCTTGACGCCAAACCAACCATTTGCTTCCAGTTGCATTGATGTTAACAAGATTTTGGGAATATTTGTTCAACCAGTCGAAAAAACCCCTGGAAAGTCGCTGCCACTCGTCGTACATTTCGGCTATCAAATTGACCGACTGATCTTTGGGATCATTGACGACTTTATCATCATTCGGTGCTGTCGATGATAGACAAAAATCTTGATCCGCCTGCAGATTTATCACGATCATCGGTCTGATGTTCAGAAGCGCCAGTTGCTCGGTTTCCTCACGACTAATGGGAAATCCATCGAGAATGTAGCCCTGAGTCGACGTCCGATAATCCGAAGAATAAAGCTCAACAGCCCGAGCCAACAATTCGCTCGGTACATTCTTACCAGCTCCCAATAATTCTTCGATTTTCGTGCCGGTTCTTGTCCAACTGCAATTCTTTCTAGTCCAACCCAAAGCACTTTCTCGATTTATTGATCTCATGCCGTAAACTCTTGCAAATCTTTCGGCTAGAGTTGATTTTCCTGATTTCGGTGGACCCACGATCGATATTCTTGCTGGTAAAACGGGATCGCAAGAATCTTTGAGAAGATACTTTAAAGGATCTTTTCTAAACATTTTACACGCTTCATCACCGGCTATAAAATACACGTACTGCCGATGTAAGATCGGGAAAATTTCGCCTCTTTCATCCATCGGCAAATACATTTGAAAGGGATTAGTCTTGTCGTACATTTGAACTGGACAAGATCGACCGAAAGAGCTCAAGAAATAATATCCGTGGTCCAGCAAATCGTCGGCTTTGTAAGGATCGATCTGGTACGTTCTCTCGAACGTCGACGACTCCCGATGCATGTAGGAATCAATGATTTTTTGTAAGTTTGTCATCATCACTTCGACACCCATGTCGGAATTTATCGTTATCCACGATATCGATTCCTCTCTCATTCTCGTTCGTGCTTTTTCGAGCATTTCTTTTTTTCGCTCGTAGATCTCCTCGATATGCCGCAATATTTCTTCTCTCACTTCTTCCTCGTCGATGGAATCTTCTTTTTCCTCTTCCTTCTCTACGTATTCTTCATTTTCTTCTCCTTCATTTTCATCATATTCATCATCATTTCTGTTAATTTCCTGCTTTTTCATCCGATTTTCCAAAAGTTTTGGAAGCAAACGTGATTGAGCTACGTCCAAGCTGCATTCCAATTCAATTACCAATTCAGGCACTGCGTAATTATCCATTGCAGCTTCTGCGTCTTCCAGACAGTTTGGGAATGAGTCGAAAATTACGATCGAGGTGTTGTAGGGGGAATCGAAAAATTTGAGAAAACATTCATTCAGCATCTTATTGGGTATCGTTGCACCTTCTTTTTTATATTTTCGTAAAAATGCAAGTAACGTGTCCCTGTCGTTGTTATATTTAATGTCAGCTGGATCTGATGGCAATTCGACATTCTCTGCTTCTTCTTCGTCTTCATTTCGATCCAGAGGAATTATTCCACGTTCGCACATATACCAATCAAGATTATTAAAAAAATCGACGTGCGTCATGGAATATTCGACCGACAACATTTTGGCCAGGGTGCTTTTACCGCTTCCTGGAGGTCCGACGATGCAAATTCTTGCAGGTGGGATTTCAAGCATGGGCTTTTTAAACGGAACATTAAAGCTTTCAGGATTTTTTACGAAATTTTCTAAAGCCTTGGCTCCTGAGCATAAATAAATCTTGTCCAAATATAAGGCGCTGTATTCGTCTTTACCTTTCCATAAAACGTTTTTTCGCGCCAGTGCAACGGGACAATAAATTCCGGTATCGCCAAGCCGACGATCGTCATCTTTAACTTCGACATCTTTAACCTCTGATTTCTCAACGTCATCAAGTTGCTCTGCGTCGTCTTCATCTTCGTCATCTTCGTCGTAGAGATCGGTGACCGATTCGATCGTATCTGCGAATTCTTGTTTACGCTCGTCGTCAGTCATAATTTTGGCTTCGAGATAATAATAATCAGTGATGAGCTTCTTTACAGCCTCAAACATATTCGACGTTTCATCAAATTTACAAATAAATGGATGCACTCCTTGTTCTTCGAGCATCGAGTTAAAAATTTGCCAATCTTCTTCGAACTCCCTAATTTCGGCAATGTAATTTTTTGTTTCTTCAAACTTTTCGGTATCCTCGATGTATTCATACTCACTCTCTCCTGGTTGATTTTGTGCGTCGTAAAACCGTTCCCAGTTCAGCAGCAAACTTTTGTAAGGCGATTCTTCTTTTATGAGAATCAAATCGCTGAAAGTAACACCTGCTTCGGCCAAAATTCTCCAGATTTCGGACTTCGGATGCATCCCATCTATTATGAATCCGGACTCCCTCGATAATTCCCCGTCTACTCGCACCTCGGGCATCATTTTGATTCTTGATATCAACGATCCTGCTATTTCCACATTTGTTATCTCGATCTTATCGTCACGCAGGTGCATCACCTGGTCCTCCACAATGGCCATGACTTCTGGATCGTGTTCAGATAATTCGCGAACCGGCAGTTCTTCATCGCGAAGATTGGCTGGCGCGTAGTCACAAATAATTGAGTCGTTCTGTGTCACGAGTTCTGTCAACTGAGGATTCTTTTCAAAAATACTTAGTCCGTAATTATAAAGTTTTTCACGAAACTGCGTGAATTCTTCAGACTGCGCTGAATCTTCATCGTCTTCAGAGTTGATCGTTTGTCGAAATCGATCGAGTTGTTTAATAATTTCTTTCGCCTCATCGAACCAAAGATCGAAAGCTTCGATTCGAGCTTTTTCTCTCTCTTGTCTCTCACTCTCGAGTCTTTCTCTCAAATCTTCGATAACGCGAGGATATGCCTGACGCATGGCGTTCGCGATATTTTTCTCAATTTGTTCGTCGCTTAGACCTCTTATCATCTCACGAACGTCAATAAAATTCTCCTGAAAATATCGACCCAGTGCCTCACTCAATTCAGACTTGCCCGAATATCTTGGCCCGAAAATCGCTATTTTGCAACTTGGTCTTGGTTTCATAGATGAAATAAAGGGCCGAGGATTATCGAGAAATAAATTCATTGATTCCATGGATGACAAGAAGAATATTTTGTTCATGAAACGCACGCTGTATTCAGGTTTTCCTTCGATCCTTTGTCCTTTGGCTAATTCGACCGGACACGTGAACTTCCAGTTTGAAATTGTCCACGGAAATTTCGGCGATATCACGGATTTTTTCGCTAATTCTTTAAACGTTTCCTCGTCAATCTTGCCATTCAATTTTTCGTCAGTCTTAAATTCCTCGTTTTCCTCGCCTTCAAACGCGTCAACAAAATCCCAAATGTTCTTTGGCATTACAGCGCGCGAGAGCGGGAGAATCGATAACTTTGTACTGACTGTTTGAAACATTTGTGTCACCGAGGTGCGACCTTCGATTCTTATTACGTATTGAGGATTGTGTCCAAGAACTTGGTGTTCGATAACGGGTAAAGCGCAACGCTTGTAAATTTCACACTGGAACTTTATACTGTCGCTCATGGGTTTCAATACACTTATATTCCCATCATCGTCGAACTGACTCTCCCCCATTTCGTAAAATCTCGTGTCCATTTTACCCAACAAAGGATCGAATTTGAAATGCTCGATTCGTTCGGTAACGTCTTCGTCGGGGCAAGTTACGTAAATAATGACAGTCGGTTTGACGGGCCAAGTTTTGAAAATCGCTTCGATCTGTTTGGGAATATAATCGTCATATTTTTCGTGGCTAAGTATTTTGTAATTTTGGTCACCGAAGGGATTGTAAACACCTGCGATTCCTTTAATATCCCAAAAAGTTTTTTGGTTCTTCGTAAGTTGGAGCAAATTTTCACGAGTGCTTATATCGGCGTTTCCATTTTCGAGTAAATTTGATGACGAGACGCTAAAATCCAGAGATTTTTCGTTCAGCAATTTTTGGCTCGATGAATCAATTGCTTCGGACTCCACCACGCATTCATCAATTTTACAGCATTTGTCATCGTCTGTTCCAGGGGAAACATTTTCAGGACAGGTCGAGTACTCGATCTCAGGCTTATCAGGAATTAAGGGTAAACCCTCGACCACGTATCCTCTGTGCATTATGTCTCTCTGGTTGATCCTACTTTCAACGAGATTCATCACAATATTCGACCTCAAAGATTCCCCATTTTCTAGCATATCAGCGATCCATCGTCCCTTGTCACTTTTCTTATCAATCTCGTCCTGAATTAAAAATTGTGGGGATACAAGAGCACACTTCCACCATTCGGAAATGAGACTAGCTAATTTGTCAGTGTCCAATCCGGGCTTTCCAAAAATTGCGAAAGAAACGGGTTTGGCATTGAGGTACTTTTCCCTGGCAGAGTTTTCCTCGTACGGGTCGCGTATCGTGAAAGGATCCAACGGTGGATCGAAATGAATTTGGTTAACCTCATTATCGGGATTCTTCAATTTATCCGCGATAAATTCTTCGACTCTCTCAAAGACATTGGTGTCCTCGGTGTAAGCGTAGTATATGTTAGCTCGAGGACACCAGGTCGTGAGGGCCGAGGGCCAATCAGACGAAATTTTTTCACGAACGTAACCTCCGACCTCTTGCGATTTATCACGGTTCGCATTTATCGAACAATAATCTTGGTCTTTATCAGCGCGATATTTTTCTATTTCCCGAAACGCTTGGTCACACATGTTACAAGTTTTCAGCAACAACAGTAATTAGATAAATTTTGCATCGATTTGACAACGAGTTGACGTATTCGAAACAAAACAAAGCACCCGTGGAAACTTTGATAGTTTACGCGAACAAATGTACCAATTAAAAAATACTCTTTATTAGTTATCGATACCAATTGATATCAAAATAATATTAATATAAATAATTTAACCTAATGAAAAAGAAGTTAAAAAAATACTTATTTTCATTGGGATCGATGGTGCAGAATGGGAAATTTTCAGCTGCCGCTTGGCTCTTCGTCAAGACGTTGAAGAAGGTTGATTTTCCAACATTTGGTATGCCGACGATACCAACGCGGAGATTGGTACCAACTCGACCAATCAGGGGCTTGCGCTCGGGTTCCTCAACCTTTTTAGGTGGCATACTGCAACAAATAACGAATCTTTTAGGTCAAAGGTATTCATTTGATGAGGAAGTTGTTAACATTCTGGCTCTTGGCTACACCAGCACGAATTCTAATTGTATCTCTCATACGGTAACGACCATGAAACTTGACCGGGCATAAAAATACATAGATATCTTGAGGGTATTTTCGAATTTGTAGAATGAATGAAGGCACGAAAATGAAAGGTTATCGATGGCACGTATCGTTGTATAGCGGGACTTGAAAAACGAGTTCGTGTTCGGCTGACATTGTAAGAGTGCAAATTGAGGGTGTTGGCATTCGGGTGTGTAGAGCGGTCGAGAGCTACTTTTATTATTAACCGCGCGTGGTACCAGTTGGTGGAATCGTTTCCGCGATTTGAGTGTAGTTCAGAAAAGGGAAGTTTCTTCCGATAAATAGCTGTGTCTTCAAAGACGACTCATTTCAGAAATAACGTTCGAGGGCATATTTCACGTGGAGAAATACGTGACGTTGGGACCTTATGGTTATCAGCTATTGATAGACGTGTGCGTGCGCGTCTGTATAAACATAATTGTATTCTATTCGGCATTTGCATCATCGTCAGGTATTTTGCTTCTGGGTTTTTGCAAGGCGTCTCGGACGGTAAGATCGGCTGGTGGAAATGAAAATGATCGCGGTCTCGAAACACGCGACACGCCTCCGTGCCCTCCTACCCATAATCCTTAATAAGTCCTGTGTGCTCCTTTACCGCGGGGTATGGAAGAAAACGGGGAGGGCAAAAGATGGGCATATCACATGAGCATAGTTTGGAAATAGCGGGAGGGAGGGAGAGAGATATTCGATGAGCGCGTTCATATAATACGCGAAATGCCCGCGGGGGCACATCGATGCCTCTCGTGAGTGGTTCAGAGATATCGAGGGGAAGAATAATAAAAAAATAAAAGAATGAAGGAGACTCTCCATAAGACGCGCTCGAGTGCGCTCGCGGTGACTAATTATATTAATGCGGCTACACAGCATCTACCGATTGCTGTGTTTACCGCGGTAGATTACCGCGTGCACGACGCCGCGCGTTCCATATAGCAGTTTTGTATCAAAACCGCGAGACGCAAAATCCGGAGACGATGACGACGACGACGACAAGGTTTATAGCCGAGTGAGAGGTTGAGGAAAAAAAGAGAGAGAGAACGAGGAAGAGAGAATAACCGCGGTTGAGAAACTGCGCTCTCGCTCCCCTTCCCTCACTCCCGCGGTGTCGCAAGAAAAAATGTGTAAAGCTATTGCTGGACACACGCAGAAACTTTGGCGGCCATTAGCCCGGGGTGAAACTGTGCTAACGTCGTCATAATCGCTGCCTATTTGGACGTGATTCAATACGTTTGAATGTTCGTAACAAATTGGGATTAGGCAGAGTTTTGGATTAAAAAAAAGGATTTAAAAAAATCTTTTTTTTTGCTTCGAACCTATCGATTTTTCTGTCTATTCAGGGACAAATAAAAAAGTTCATTTTCATTATGCTTTTAAAATGTACGTGATAAAAAATTTTTTTTTTGATCAGCAGTTGCGACAAATAACGTGGCCTCTTATATACAAGAAATATTCGTATCTACATGGATATATGTATAAACGGGGAAGCAAAACGGGGGAGGAATATGGCGGGCGCAAGGAGTCCTCGATTACTGGGCACCACGACCGCGAATCACCGGCATCACGCCAAGAATCCGCAACCGCGCCTCAGGCCACCAATCCGCCGCCTTTTCCTTCACTCGAGCTCGATTTATACTTCCCCTTTCACCCTCTCTCGCGCGACTCTTCATCCTCGACCTCGTCGTCATCCTCCTCCTCCTTTACTTTCATCTCCCGATTTGTATACACTCAAACGTCAATCCCCACAAGATTTTTATATTTTTTTTCTTTTCTTCTTCTTCTTCTTTTTTTTACTTTTTCTTCTCTTCTTTACATTCAAATTATTATTCTTCGTCGTGATATCCTTCCCTCCCGTCTTCCATCTTTCGAACGCGGCAGGAACTTTGCGAATTACTATAATGGCCACGACCACGTCCACGCCCGGCAAAGCTACCCGCGCACGTTTAACGATAACCACCCTCCGACTTTGCGCCTTTCGATAGTCGTGACCATCGTCGGTAATTTTGAAATATTCAATAAAATATTAACAATTTTAGTTTTTTTTTTTTCAAATTTAAAACGTTGTTAGGAAAATCAATATTTGCAATATTATGTATATAATCGACGCAAGGTTTTTTTTTGTTTTTTTTTTTCGGTTTTATTTAATTTTTTTGTGGTTTTTAGTTTGTTCTTTTTTCCTAACAAAACACACAAGTGTTTTGTTAACACTTTGTTAAGAACACCTTTGTTAAGAAAGAAATATATATATATTATAACAAGAAAAAAAAACAAACTAAAAAATGAAATAAAACCGAAAAAAATCAAAATAACGGAAAAAAAAACAAAAAAAAAAAGATTTTCCGTAACGTCTACCTTCAAGCGGTGAAAATTGGGCAACATTCATAAATGGCTAAAGACGTTTATTTCGTTATTTTTTCAAAAATAAAAAAATTTCATCAGATCGTACTAAACAAATTTGAGAGTTTTTTTTTTACTAATTCTAAAACATTTTTGTTCTTAGATAATTTTTTCTCAAGTCTATAGTTTTCGAGAAAAAAAATCGTCGAGTTTCGAGAAAAAAAATCGTCGAGTTTCGGGAAAAAAATTGTCGTTTAGACCGCCATTTTGGTTGAAGAAAACGCCAAAACAAAAAAAAACCCCGTGTTTCTTTGAAGTTCATACATCGAGGCCACGATGAGAATAGGTTTTGGGCCCGAAAAAAAATCGACAGGGATTGAAAACGATTTTACAAAAAAAATTGTCATCGAAAAATTATCTTTTTTTGACGCATTTTCAAATTTTCTGACGTCAATTTTGCTCGGACGCAATTCTAACCACCGCTATTCGAAAGAGCACCCCTAAAAACATAAGGGACGGTGATTCCCGATTTTTTTTCGATTTGGATTCATCACTCGGCGACCGCTCAAAGTCAGAGGACGAAATTCTGTCCTGTGGGCATTAATGAATTAAAGTTTTTTTCAATAATGATTTTTTTAAAAAAAAGGTTATATTTTAGAATTTGTTTACTAATATCGACAAATTATTATGAATTATAAAACCTCCGTTAATGATTTTTGTTTTTTTTTTAACATTCCATGAGCATATTATAACAAAAAAATGGGTTAAATCGAACAAAAACTATTTTTAAATCGCAAAAAACGGTATAGAAAAAGGTGATCCCATAGAGGATCGCTGTGGCGCAAAGGGTTAATCAACGCTGTTTCTAAACACAACAGTTTCCAAGTTGAATAGTGGGTAGAGGGGGGGAGAAACTTTCGTGAGTCGGGAGAAAAATTTCCAGCCTCAAGATGTCTCTGTATGGCATGTTCCCGACCGTGGCCTGTCGTGCCTCGTAGCGGATCGTTCTCACAACTAATGAAATATTGCCGGACTGTAAATGAAATTTCTACTGGCACGACATAACCTCAAACTCATTGGAGGCATCTAACAAAAGCGTGGATAAAACGTTGACGAAAAAAGAATAGAATATTAAAAATATGGTCTAACGTACGTATAATAATATTGAATCTAAAAATAAACAAATTCAACATCCGTTACAATTCTATTTCCGATGCATACGGTGTGTTCACGGGGATCGGAGTTGTTCGATTGCAGCCTCGTTTGTAAACTCAGATAAATTATCGATTTTAATGACCCGAGGAATAATAAAAGGGGAAAAAATGTCTTACCTTGTTTATGAAAACTCGACGACCGGCTCTGACAAACGTATACTTTGTTAATTAAAATCGCACAACGTGACGATCGAACTGCACCACAGAGTGAACACACACACACATACACGCAGCATGCATTAGACACAGGAGGAATGACGTCAGAGCTCCCTTGGTCTCGTGCACATGAAAATGTAAATTTCTTCCATACCGACCCTGACATTATATTTCCTACCTTACTCTCCATGGTCATCTCTGCGTGGACCTCTGAATCGCGCGCGAATTCTTCCGATAAAACAGTTCACCTCCAGATTTGAAAACTTTAGATCTTTAAACATTGATCGAGATTTTTAAAATTTTGGTATCTCAGTCATTTTTTTATAATTTTTTTTTATAAATTGATTTTATAAATTGGATTGGATTTTACTTTCACAATCATTTACATGATAATTCAAAACTGATATTTTTCTTTCATTTAGACGAATCCAGATATTAAACATTTTGTTATGGGAATTAAAAAAAGAATAAAAATTGATTAATCATGATTAAATTCACTCTATTTATTTATTTTTTTAATATTTCCAATCATATCCATGATAATTAAATGATATTTTATTATTTGATTGGCCTGATCCTTTTAGATTTTTTAAATAAGAAATG
>JABMBV010074269.1:0-12946 GCA_018906735.1 Mesochorus sp. PSUC_FEM 10030011 | reverse complement strand
CTCTTCCGATCTATTTTAAAAATTGTTTTTATATTTGTATTGATTTTTTCTTCACATGTTTTTCATATTCGGAATTCTCTTATTAATCATTGATTTCTGTCACTGGATGAGTTACATCATGGAGTTATAGGGGACATTTTGTATCCCTTTACTTCCTTCGCGTTCCGATCGATTCCTACATTATTGATGAGGAGCGAATTGAGAAGAAAGGAAAATTAGGAAGTTAATCATCCTGATACAGGATTGATGAGTAAAATCGTCACAGTCCCTTGCTCATATTCATTTGAGTATTTCCAATTCCATGCGCTAATTCACTACTTTTACCAAGATTAGTACGGTTTTTTCATTTCCGAACATTTTCCCGTGTGATTTTAAATTATATATTTCAAGTTTTAAAAGCTATAATCATTTTTTCACCCTTCGGCGTTTAAATATGGATTTAATAAAAGCTCCACATTTTCAATCAGCTAATTGATCCTCGGTGTTTGGCGCAAATTGGTCGAGACAATGCAAATTGGGTAATTCTTTTTTCTTATGTTCAAGTATATTTTTGCTCACGTTGAAATTTTCGCATTGATTTCTTGCTTCTGAGGATATTATTTTTTTCTCGTTTATTGTAGTCGATATTAATCAACGGATTCAAATGTGCATTTGTGTAAAAATCGGAAAACAAACTTTAGACATCAGAATGATTAGTATCGTATTGTTGATTACAAAACTTCTAATTTATTATCACATCGTACTTGGTGAATATTGTGAAATATTTTATATTTCTGATGAGTAATTTGTTTTTACTCGTTTCAATTACGAAGAGTAAGACTTTGTGGCACTTGAAGTGTTTCATTAATAATATATAATCATCATGCTTTTTCTACTGCTTCCATCTCATCCATCGCGATCGGCTTTCCTTTCCCCTTTTCTATTTATAATAGACTCTTGATGTTAACAAAGCAAAATATCGATCGGTAAAATTAGAAGAATCTTATTGGTTTAGACCATTAGTTTTTTTTTTCACAAAAAATAATTTTCCATTGTATAATTAAATTTATGAGTGTATAGAAAAAAATATTATTTAAATCGAGTGAATTCGATTTCTTCAATTTTAATATATTCAATATTGATATGCGATCTGTATTCCCTCTGTTATTACCAACCATATGAATGTATAAGATTTTTTTGAGAAAAGGGGATTAGGAGCAGAGGTCGAACATGGAAAATACGAAAGGGCTCTGTCTATTCCCAAATATTTTTTCATCTCGTGGTCCAGTGTGTGCAAGCCGAGATCACAACAGGGCAAAAAAGGTGTCGCGTTACAATGAACGCAACGCGCATAGACCCGCGTGTCCTTGAACCGGAAACGGTCGATCAAAATATGCGACAAAAAAGGGTCCAGTTGCGGTTAAATGTATATATATAGGATCAGGGATCAGAGAAAGCTATAAAGAGATTTGAGCATAGCCAACTATTTGAGCATATATACCAAAGTCCTTTACATATGCACATTTATCCCTGATATTTTTGTAAGCAATAAAGGAGAATCTGGGAACCAAATCGAACCTTTTTCGTATTCTTCATACTTTGCAAATAAAAAGATATTTTCTTTATTTCAATTTCGTGTATTTATTATTAATGTGGTTGGATATTCGTGTCAACGTCAATATATATGGAAGGAAGGAAGAAAAAGTAGGGAGAGATATATATGATGGGGTGAAAAGTTTTAAATAATGGAATTTTTATCATCTATTATCTCATCTTATATTTTTTTTCATTTGTTTGCCTTTTTGTTTAAGAGAATCCAGCCAGCGTGAAAATACCGATTTAAAAAAATTATTTAAAAAATTCGTAGAATGCTTACAAATATAATTCATACATTCTTATTTGATATATCAAATGGAAGATTTTCTGGTTCTGGTTAGATAACTCTTAACGCATACCAATAATACTCTGATAAACCAAGTTTTGAGTTTTTATCCTCTACGCATGATTTAGAATGCATCGCTGGATGAATTTTTGTCCCACGATGTCACATGTTTTTCATAATGATTCCGATTGAGCGCAGCGCATATGAATTCAAATCGAAATTTTGATTTATACAATATTTTTAAGATATATTGAAAAAATAAAAATGAAAAAAGTAAGGCAACAATTTCAAAATTGGTCGGAACTTTGAAATAGGAACCTAAAACAAAAATGTGCTTCGCTTAACCGGCAAAGACAAGCATTATGAAGAAAATTCGACATTGTAGAGTAAAATTAAAAAATTTGATTTATTAGGGCATTAGTACACTTTGAGCGTTCTATAACCAGAACTAAAAAATATTCTATTTGATATTTCAAATAAAAAAATGTATTAATTAAATATGTAAACATTCTACAAATTAAAAAAAAAAATCAGTATAAATATTTTGATGCTGACTGGGTTGCCTTAATCGCTACTGTAATATGATCAACAATAATCAGTTACGTAATAAATAACCATAAATTGACAGATCGAACAGTTGTGGGGTGGTCTGATACTTGAATAGATAATCACTTGTAATATGAACCATTGATTGGTGCAGCAATCATTGAGATTCTGAGACTTGCATTTAATGTTGATTCTCTGTATGTAACTCAGTATGCACGAACACCAGAGCGAATCAGTAAAAATATGGCTGCCTAGATTGCCACGGGTCTTTCATAGTTGTTCCGTGCTTCCGTGCGTGAATGGTAAAAAGTATGTAGGCTGCGAATGCAACACATAAGGGACTTGATTGGGGAAAAGAGCGGTTGGAAGTTATTATGGTACTGGCGCCGATATGTGGTAATAGGTATATATGTTGCAAAGTTTAATATCTAAACTAAAATCGAACTAAAGGGAAAAATTGTAAGAAAAAATGATGATAAGCATAATGTTAATAACAAGTAACAATAAATAAATCTAAGCTTCGACCGAGGATAATTCTTTTTGATAAACAAGCTCTTGACTATGTGCATATAAAGGCGCAGCAAATATTTTCTGGTTGCTATTATTTCTGCAGAGAGAATAATTTGTTCGGATTAAAGATTTCCTCGATATAATATATGGGCAGCGTGTATTTCCGACAAGTTCTTTTTAATCCGATCTCGTGGATATGCGTGCTCGTTGTGTCTACATAGTGAATTGTTTTTTTGTCAGTCTCAGCTCGAACAAGAGAAGCAGAAAAGAACCGCGACAGCTATCGCAGACTCACGTAAGAGGAGCTCTCTCTCTCACGGGAGAATTTCGCCGGGCTCGTCTCGGCTCCGATCGCGATATAATGTATTTTTTTCCGGCAATGATGCAATCCTTGTCGCGAATATCGACGATTCAAGTCCGAGCGAGCAGCAAAAACGCCATTGACAGAAATGGTGGGGTGAGATTGTCCTTGCTATAGAGATGTAGAAAAAAAAATGTATCAAGAGTGTGCGCGCCAAGGACTTTTGGCTGGATGTTTCTCACATCTGCGTTGATGACGCGATGCAAGTTTACCGTTGCTTCATATGCTGTGCATCGGTCAATGGGTTTGTGAAATTGCTGCAAGTATATGTGGAATCCTAAAGCAAAAAGTTCGGAGTATGACTGTTATCGTTTATATTAAAATCGACCGAAAATTATTGTCGTAAAATTTTAGTCTTGTGTATTTTTTTTAATGTGTTGGACAATTATTAGCGAAAAATCGGCATATAACATAATTTTAATTATACAAATAATCGCCAACTCGTACTGTTTGATGCTTGTAATAGATAGCTTAAATTTGTAAGGTTTATAATTATCCGTTCAATTATTTTTAATGCGCTTGTCCAAAAACTACTCCGGTTGACGTATGCGAAATATCGTACATCATCTCTTTGCGCGAAGTGATAAAAACTGGGTCAGCTGAATAACACGGTATATAATACTTGGTCTTTTTTAGTACAAATTATCTTTTGACAAGATACAAGTTGAAATTAATATATTTATCGAGTAATGGGAAAATGTTATGTGTCAGACTTCGAACTGCCCAAGCTTACCGGTTATATCATTTTAAACGTGTTATATATCTCTAAAATTATCATAACTTAACCTACGAACGGCTGTTCCATGTCATCCTGACTTCCGTTTAAAACTGTTTTACTTTCTCTTTCTATTTCAAACTGATTAAGAATATCATCGATAAACGTAAGCCTCGTCGATAGATATATTTTAATAGCGGAAGCAAATTGTAAACATTGGCAATAAACTGTAAATATATGCGTGCATTAATTTGTCCAAGTAATTGATTTTTATCGTTTAACTTTATGCATCGCAATATCAAGAGGGTATTTGAGTCTTTTTCTCGTTCTCGAGTGTCGAAGATTTCAATAATTCTGTCCGCAGGAACTTCGACGCATGGACAGGCAGAATCCTTTCGACGATGTCGCAGTTTTGTCTTTTCTGACCATATACACCAACGCTCGCGAAGCCTTTGATCCTTTTATGCTTATTCGACGTATAAAAATGACTGGGATGAATGAAAAGATAGTGATGAGGGTTTTTTTTTTTAATATTATAGGAAAAAGTGTCGATTATTATCGATAATAGAAGACGAGTAAGTTTATCATTATTTTTAGGTTTACAGTAATTTTTCGTAACTATATTTTCAGAAAAAGAGAAAAAATTCATTAGACTTTAGAATCAAAATTAGTCGTTCGGTTCATATTACTACAAAATTATCACAATTAAAAAAGAGAATTCAAATTACGATACGTACAATTAAAAATATCAATCGATATTTTGTAAAAATTGCTTGTCAGTACTTCTATACAATAGAAATATTTTTAACGATTAAAAAATATTAAATTCTTTAAAAAGTTAAAGTGTCAAAGTTGGTCTAAAAAACACTAAATGTAACTTTGAGTGTACTGGCAATTCAAAATTTTGGAAGATAAAAAGGTAATTTTCATGCTAGATATAACAATTCCTGTATCTCGTTCCGATTCGATATAATCCCTGACAAATAAGGAGAAGGCGAATGTAAGATATCTTGAATGAATGGTAAAATTGGGTGTCCAAAATCGAGGGAAGACCGAGAGAAAAAAGGTCTCTCTCATACTCATGCGAGTCTGAGAGAGTAGCAGACCTTTCTTGCAAACGCTACATGTAATGCTTTCCAGAGTCTCGCGTGATCGCGCGTGGGCGACGAGTCAAACTGGTTTGAGGATCTCGTTGGGGCGCGCGCCCGCGCGTTTGTCGCACCCCAGCCTGGTTAAAAGCCACAGCGAATGAAATAAGCGGCGAGACGATCAAGAGAGAGAAAGAGAAAGCGAAAGAGAGAGAGAGAGAGAGAAGGTTCGCGCAAGTTATACATAAATATAGGCAAGACCCACGAGTATAACAAAGATAAAAGGCATATATAAATTGCTTTTATTATAAAGTGTATGCTGCAAACTGTTGCACAGTCCCTCAAGATCTTGATGTTCACTCCCTTCGCATCTGGAGCTCACTTGTATAGCCGATAATATAGATCTCAATTCGACAAACTGATCCAGCGATTTATGTGTATAGTTTCCTCGAAACAACAATCGAAATCAGGTATCGAATAAATTTGTATTGCACACAATACAATACGTGTAACTCTCATTAATTTACATACTCACTATATGCACATTTTATAAATCCACCTATTTGGCTGAAGCCTATATATCTTCGTGTTTATCTGTTAACATGAATGTTGAATAATAATCTATTTCAATACAACCATAACAAAAGGGATTTAGTAATTGCATAGATAAAAATTGTATGCAGTCAAGTCAATGGTCTTTGCAGAGGTTATCGGCAAAAGACATAACTGATTTTGGCGCAGTACATCGTAAATATATATATATATATATCTGTGCAAGTACCATATAATTTTAAATCGTGATCGATTGAATCGATGCTGTTTGCAGTTTGAGCGTTCAAGTCTATACTTGATTAGCGCTCAAACGGCCTCGATTCAATCATTCGCGATTAGAAATTATGTTCTCCACTTGCCTATCGGGGCTATAGACCGTCGTTAAATTAGACAGCTAGCACTATATGTAGGAGGGCGCGTGAGAGAACCGATCGAGCAATCTTGCGTTTTCTCTCTCTCCCTCTTGATTGTCCGTCAACACGAAACCGGCGTTTAAGATAAATTGCAGTCAGCATACTCTTACAGATCTTCGTTTCATTTTTTAGTATATACATATATATATATATTCTGTGGTTTCTCGACGAAGGCCCTCTACGCCATTAGTTTCTACATATAAATTATGCTGTGAGTATATGAGACGCCTATTATCAGAATTTCTATATATATATATTGTTAACCAAAGCTGAAATGGTGTAACGAGTCCATATAAAATATCAAGATTCCACATATTTTAGGCGCAAGTTTTCTTTTTATGTTTTATTTCTTATTCTCATCCTCTTTCTCACGAGAGAAATCCAAACGGAATTATATCGATCGCTTCTCTCAAAGATCCCAGACTCTTCGAACAACGCCGATGAATCATCCGGATACAGTATATATAATACATCTTCTTCATGTCTCGGCGATCACGATTCTGACGTATTCAAAGTCACAATACTTTAAAGGAGATTCGATCGCTGTGGCAAAGATTAAAAGAAGTATCATTTTTTTTAGCGCTGAAGACGCGAAGGTGTGACTCGTACGATTAATCGGATCAGATTAAACGCTGAATACATGAGGCTTGCATATAAAAATGATCCAATACATCACGAACTTTCTCAAGTGGTTTTTTTTATCTCTTTATTCGTGACGTCAGAGTCGACTGTTGATGAAGCTATGGGACTGTACCCGTAGCTTTGCTGTAAGCAATTTTACTCAGACGAATTCTTAAAGAATTTTCTTTTATTGTTTTTTTTTATATCAGGATTTTAATGGTGATTCAGAACTTTTTTTTTCTTTTAATACTCTTTTTTCTCTGACAATTTGTTCTTTTTTGAAAATGTAATGATCTTGTGTGGCCTCCGCGAAATACCGGCCAACTTTCACCGATTACGTATCGGCGTTTTTTTTTTTTTTTAATTGCAAGCTCATGCGGGAATATTTAACGAAGACGAACAAACATACATAGTATTTGCACTTTCACTTAAGTTACATTTTTTTTTTTTTTCAATTATTTATATTTTTGAAATATTTTTATTTATTGCGTTTAAGCAATAAAATGTTTTAATCAGTGTCGGACTATACTTATTACGTAAGAATATTGTGGTCGTTAATTTATTCATTGCTCTCGGTCATTGAATCTTAGATTGAATCTGAATATAACGTGTAGTGAGTAGCTATCGCGAAGTATATAAATGAGTGTCAGCTTGAAAAGTGGTAATGAAAAAATATAAGTGATATAGAAAAAGAAAGATTTTCTCATAAACTAAATGCTCGATTCGTCAAATAGGCCCCGTCGGTGTTGAGCTGAAATATTTGCACATTTTTTAAACTATAGTAGTATGGAATTTTTTTATTTTTTCTTCTCAATGGTAATGCGTTTGTTCTATCACGAAAGTATATGAATTGCATTAGCTTATTTTTTACTGTTTCTGAGCTTTTGTTTTTACGAAATACAAATCTGAGTAAGAGATTGTGAAAAAAGAAAATGAATAAGTAATAACTGGAGTTTCCGTAGTAGCTCCGATGACAAAAGCATAAAATTGTCTTTTTAGATCAATAATTTGAATAATCGGAGGCAAGATTTGCTAAATGGGAACAAAATATTTTGTATTCAGTACATAGCGAATTTCTTTCATCATTAAATTAAGGTCGAGCCAGCGGATGTGTATAAAAATTATCTTATAAGTCGATAATTTTATTACCTCCAGACAAGATATAAACTCAATCACCGTATGATTTAAAAATTACGTTACATTCATTAATCTTTTGACGGTTGGGATGACGCCAATTGGCTTCTTGTAATGAAATAATATTTTATTTTTTATTAGATGTATTATTTCAACGTACTTCGATGTGCTGAACACGATTCTGTTGTCTACATCGATCTAAGATCCTTCATATTTTGCATATAGTAAAAATTCAAGATAACAAATGGCTAAAATGGAGCATAATTTCGTTTGCTACATGCATCAGATGAATCTAAGGCTAATCGTAAAAAGGAGCTAAAACTGGTTCTAAAAACTTATATTGATTATATGGAACAGCTATATAATTTTGAACGTATTTTAACGTGCTAATGACGATTCTATTAAATTAATAAAAGTGGCCAGATTGTCATCTATTTTTTATCAAAATAAATATTATAATATTTCCCAGCCACATTTCAAACACTTTGGAAAACTTTTTTTGACGATTTAAAAATGTATATATTTTCCTTCACTACCGCCTGCCGGCGACATCCTCTGGTGATAAAATTAAACTTTTCCAATAAAAAAGCCAGACGTCAAAAACTTAAATAAAAGATGCGTAATGCAAAGAAATAATAGAATTTGCATTCGACGATTTCCGGTGAATTAATCATAAATGAGTAAATATTTGTTGATCCGATTTTACATTAATTCATTTCGCAGGTGTTTTGTAATACGTAGTTTTGGCAAATAGAAAATATTAATTAGTGTCTAACTATAAAGTCTGAAAATATGATTTTTCATGATTCCATATGGGACCAAAGAGTTAAGGATGAAAAACTAAAGATTCCTTTTTTCATTTCTTTTTATCGTGTACGTGGTATTGTGTCGGAGATCGGGCATAGAGAAGTTATGAGAAAGAAAAGGTTATGAAAGATTGATGTTTCATGTATTATTATATATATGTATACTTTAAATCCCGGTGAACGAGAGAGAATTCGTGAGCGCGGCAGTCAAAAATCGAATCGGTCCTTGCGGTGCCGAACCGTCAGTGTTAGCATATATCGAGTCGTGTACGTATCGTAGATTTTCTCTCTAGGTATATAGAAATATTCGCTAAGGTTATATGGTGTGGTTTCGAAGCGGGAGATCCGCCAAACACTGGACGAATCACGGATTCATGAGCAGTGAATAATGCACGACGAAAGATTCTTACGTAAAATTTGGGTCGACGTGCGCCCTTTCGTTCTTTCTCTTTTTTTTTCTTGGTTATACTTCTGCCATCAGAACATGAGAACTGTGACTCCCTTTGCTGGACCGGATATTTCTGTATTATAATAGCTCTGAAGTCAGCGTTATATATATATAATAGTGGTATATGTGCGAAAATACGTGTATGGACTTGAGACTCACCGGGTCGTGAGTAAAATTCATCGAACGTTCTCTATGAGTATATACACGAGTATAGTATTGAGATGCTACAAGATCAGGAATATATATGTATATATATATTTAGTATGGAGACATCGCCTCTGCCATCACTATGTACGTAAGTTGAAAATGGCCGCAAATGCAAAGAGCGCATGTATAGTCATTTTTGGTCATCAGCTTCTTTTTGTCTGGTTTTTTAAGAAAGTATCATTGATACGTACTAATCAAATTTAAAAAAAAAGAGAATCAAATTAATAAACTTTAATTTTTAAGAAATTTTTTCAATTGAAAATAATAATTTCTAATTATAATAGATTACATGCAACTAAAAATGCAAAGTATTTTAGTATGTACAGAGATTTACCAAATGTACGAATTTTTTATCACTTTATCAAGAAATAAATTTCTTAAAAGTTGGGCGAATTGATATTTATTTTTTTAAGTATGATCTCACATTTCAATGAATATTTGAGATATTCGATATTATTTAAAAGTTCATTCTAAATATATTTTTTCTTCAGTCGAAAGTACTGATAAACTTACTAGCTTTGAAAGACAAATGTATAGTATATATTTTTATTGATCTTATAGTAAATGAACTGAGATATCTTATAAAATATTCCGGTATTTTCGATGATATTATACAAGATAAAACATTGAATATTTTATTTGAATCAATTAAATTATAACTAAGGACCAAAAAATGGAAAAAGCAGACGTCGGTTCGTAATAAAATCATAAGAAGAGAGATTCAATTTATAATTAAAATAACTGCATTTGGATATTAATTGTTTGAAGATCAATACATATTTGTCAATAAAAAAATGTATATCGATCTTGGTTCCTTCAATGGATTTATTATCTTACATTGATCCATTTACCGAAAATATAACATTTCATTCTTATTTAGAAAAATAAGAATACAAGTTTCAAGATTGAGTTGTTATTTTCTACTTTGAGTAATTAGTAATCGTTGGAATACATTTATCAATTAAAATTTTTTTAAGTCGTTTTATTCGGCGATATAATCAAATTTTAACAATCGGTGCTTATCGAACTAAAGGAAAAGATAAAACTCACGAATTATCATAATAAAAACATTAAGGTGTACCTACCTGGTGGCTACGTCCCGCATATGCGATTGATCGTGTCCATCGCAGTCGTTATATGTGTGCTCTCGTTTCAAAGTCGAGGATATGAGCACTTCAAAGAAATTGTCGAACGTATCATTTATTTACATGTATAGTAATGTTCGTATATGTACTGAATGATTTCGTATGCCACCATGGAAATCAAACGAGGCGAGTAAGAGTATTTCCTATTTGCTATAGCCGTTTGCCACTTTCATACTTCAGTCCCTACTTCAGACGCGCCGTTGTCGTCGTTGGCCACACTCAGATCCTAATCACGTCCTATTCACACGTCCCTAACCATTTTACACTCACGAGCGCATGCATTTGTTCATTTTTCTCAAAAGTTGTGGTTGAATTTGGTTTTTAGGAAGAAAATTGAAAGAATATATAGACTTAGTATCACTATGATTTTTATTCAAGTACTTCACCTTATGATGTTTTACTTGCAATAACAACGACATCGATAGCGTCTAACAAAAGTATCCGTACAAATTCTATCTATAATGCTCTGCGGTCTACATCAATAAATTTCCCCTTATCTGAGACTATAAATTCACTGCTCGGGTATACGCGGATGTACTTTTGAGGTTCATTGAAGCATGCAAATTTTTGTCGAATCTGGTCTTATGCAGTCGCTTGGGAAAGTCAGACGATCGAAAATTCCGTATATCTGTCCATATCAATGGATTTTTTCTGCGTTGGTTTTCCATTAGTTTTGCCGATTCATCTGTTTTCTTATTTAACTGCTGAATCGATTGGTAAACAAAAAATAAATAAAAATAGTATTATTGTGAGTAAAATTTTTTTGATATTTAATCATTTTAATATTAATTGCAGTTTTAGTATTCTTATGATGTCATTGAACATTATCGAATGAAATTTCTACCAATTTTATATAAAAAATATGATAAAAAAATTATGAGAGGTATGAAAATCAGAATTTTTATGATGATCAAACGTGGAACGGTCTCATTTATTTGAAAAAAACAGAAAAAGGTTTTTACAATTTCAGATCTCGCGTTGAATTATTGATCGACATCGATATTGATGGTCTCTCGTTTCCACTCCCATATTTGTTCTCTTTAATAACATAATCTGATATTATTATATTATCACTCGATTATATTCGTAACGGTTTTCTAGCAGTTGCTGAGGATTATAAAATTAGACATGTAGAATTTTTGATAACACAGTATAACTCTCAAAAATGTTATGAATTTTATTAATACGAGATGATTAGTGTGATTTAGATATCAAATGACAGTTTTGAGTCAGATTAAGTGTTTCAATTGCATTCAATTATTCTCTTTTAAATTTTACTCCCGAACTATCGTATGAAGGTACCTTTAATTTCTTCTCGTTAACTTTATCGCGTTGATTTTACACTACGAATTGTATTCGTTATCGATTAGAACATTTCATTTGCTACATATTTTGTTTCGCTGGTCTTTATCACAGTATATCTTGAAAAATAGTTTAAAATCTTTTTTTTTTTCGTTCGTGTTGCCATTTTGATTCATCCACATTATTCTATATATAAGATATAAAACTGGACAATTTGTTTATTCAAAACCCGTTGGTTCTCTTCTCGTACTCGGAAGAATACTAAACGTTAAATTGAGAGACGACGAAGATAGAACGAGAGATTTGCACAAATAGCCCGTGACATCATTGCCCGCTTGTAAAGTATCAAGGGAGAGAAAGAAAGACGAAGAGAGTGTTGTGTTGACTGGGGCGTTTATTTGCATCAGACACGAAAAAAAGAATGATGTTTTACTATTTAGGCACTAGTTTTGGGGTTTACGAATAATTTTTCAAATACTACGCAATGGAGATTATTAGCTTTATTTATAATTTATCATATCTTTGAAAATCTTTGACACAAGGTTCATTTGTTTAATAAATAAACATATTTGTGATGATTAAACATTTTTTAAAAGCAAAAGTGTAAATTTCCCGAAATTTTCCATACACCCAGCATGACGTCATATACCATCCCGGCTGTCTGGAGGTTATTGTTCCTCGCTTTATTGTTCAAAACTCTTCGATCGCACTTTCTCCATATCTATCGCATCCTTTTTTCATTTTTTGTTTTATGATAAGATGAGAACTGCTGATCAAAAGTTAATCAAGACAACATTGTCTTTTCTCTCTTTCTCATTATTGAAAAGATTTCTATTTAATTATGTTTAGAAATTTCATTAGAAAGATCAGGCAGATTTGCAAAACCAAATAAATTAGTCAAATTCGTATATGCCTCATTTTAATAATTATATTAAAAAACTACATACCGTTATCCATATGATCTAATTCAGTTTGACGTTACGAAAATCATTTTTAACGTATTTACATTTTTATTAGATTTTGAAGTTAAACGTCAAAAACATCGGAGTGCAGATGAGAAAAAATATTAATTTTCAATAGACTTTATCTGGTATAATATCCGAAAAATTTCGAAATAGTAGCAATAATGTTAATAATTTCACATTGTAAAAATTAAGAAAGTCAATCAAAAAATATATTATTATTAATAACTTTGCGTCGCGACATTGTCGTATTTCTTAATAATTGTAATTATAAT